>OMNN01047306.1:12699-26311 GCA_900302755.1 Chromis chromis
GTTAAATTCCAAATAATCTGCATCAATTGCCTCATTTTCACTGCAACTACTTTTTTCCGGTGACCAGGAACCTCCTAAACCATATTTTCTTAATTTTACTCCAAGGATTGTACCTTCACCATTACCATAATGTCGCTGTTACAACACGTGTAGAGCTTAAAGATGGAGTATGGTAAGGTATGATGGTAAACTATGCAGATTATAACTACCTAGATATGAACAATCTTACTCCAGAATTGCAGACTCCATCTTTAAATCACACTGTAAGCAAATCGCGGGAGAATATTAGAGCACAAACAATGTTCATTTCTTGTTATATTTACTAACAAAACTTTGCTATTTGCTCCATATTCTCAAGAAACACCCAGCAGAATATCACCTGTTCTTACTTAGGTCTTCATTCACTTAGAGCTTGACATTCCCTCTGGTTAGTGGTTTGTAACAGAGTCAAACTATTCCTCACTCAGTGATTCTTAACAGACAAAATGGTGCAGTTTTCCACCAAACTTTCCACCAGAATAAGAATCATATTGTTTGTAATAGCAGAAAAATACTCACCATCATGGTCTCCAGGCTCTGAGCAGAAATCTGCAGCATCCCATTCATAATTCTCATCTACGGAGGCCTTCCTCCTGGAGAGGCCACAAAACATCACTTAATACCAAATATAAACACAGTTGGGATGTTTAATGCACACTCACACGCTCATTAATGTCTCCCAATACACTACATATCCTCACAATGAAGTACTTCTTTCCTCTACTCAAAACAATTTCACATTTGCTTTTTTTAAAATCTGAGCAGATTGTTAGCAGTGAGATACTTTACAGAATTAAAATGTTGCTAATTTTAACACTGATTAAATGCTTACCTATAGAGGCTTGATAATCGCTTTAGTTCTCAGTTATTAAAAACTTGTTATGCTACATAATTTATCAATATTTGTCGTGCTATTTAAATAGATTAATTACCTACAGAACAGAATTAGACACTAGAGAGAGTTTTTTTCTTGTTTAAAAAGAATGAGTCTGTTATGAAGTTGTCTGAGATATCCATTGAAATTGATATCACCTATGTGACAGATAACTAGAATCTCCAAACACAATGTACTTTTTGTGTTTCTTCCTATAAATCGTATTAAATTGTGCATATTAGTCTCACCTTGAAAGCCTTATATCGACCACACGGGGTTCTCTCGCGCCACAAACGCAAGCATCCACAATTTTTTCCTATAAAACATAATTTCCCTCATTCATTATGTCTTAATACCTTTGGCTCGGATCCATCTGGAGGCTGTGTTCGTCCTCTGCCCTCCCCTGGATGTCCTCTACGGTCTCAGGTGAGCTGGTGAGGGTTGGGGAAAGGTGACACAGCGAAAGTCGCCCGTTAGTGGCCTCCATGCTGCCTCGCCCGCTGCTGGCATAGCTGCTGTAGCTTCCCCCCGACTCTGGCACTCCCTCGTAGCCTCCCGCCTCCATTTCCAGCACCTCTTGATCGTTGGGCGCTAAGCATATGGAAGCTTCCCTCATGGCCTGCACGTAACCCCCTGCCTCTTCCGTGCCCTCGTGGTAGGCGACCGGCCATTTGGCAGCATCAGGTAAGAGGGGCGCCTCCCTTCTTGGCTCGTAGCGGCGAGGCACGTTGGGATTTGGTTCGGGCCTCTTTGGACTGCTTCTTGGAGATAAAGACTCCTGAGCAGGAGGTGAATGGGAGGCAGCTTGGGTAGCAGGAGGAGACTTTGCAGGAGATTTGGAAATCTTCCTGGAAGGAGAGCAGTGAGGTTCCCAGAACAGAGAGTCTGCATGACGAGGTGATGAAACAGAGCAGTTCTCTTGGCTCAGAGAGTCTATCCACGCATCCGGAGTCAGAAAATTGCTCTGTTTCTGTCTTCGCAAGTCTAGACTCTGACTTCGCTGCTTCGGGTTCCAGACTTTAGAGCCTTGGCTCGCGGCTCTCCAGAGTTCTGGTTTTGAAGGCTGCGGTGAATCGGTAGCCCTCATGATATTGTCCACAGAGGCAGGGCTGTTAAAACTCGTGCTCCTCCTCATGTTTTCATGCCGCCCTCTTCGCGTCAGTGAACGCCCATGTTGCACATGAGAGGCGATTCTGTGGTGCAGCATCGGCTTCGTAGGCCGCATTACACACACCTCAAACTCCAGCTCATCCACACTCATCTCGACACACAATTCTCCGTCAGTGGGCTCGGGGAACGCTACCTCCACTTTTGAAGAAGAGCCTGGCACAGCATCAAGAGCCGAATTAGATCTTCCACTATATTTATTGCTATGGAAAGACAACGTTGAAAGGCTGCCATGACTAAGATTGCTCTGTCTCTGTGCCTCAGAGCATGAATCACTCGTTTGCATTTCTAAGACTGTGGATTGTGGTGAATTATCATGGCCCTCTGGTGCTGCCTCTTCTCTTTCATGTCTCTGGTGCTTTGAGGAGGGATGCGGGGGAGTTAATCTGTCTTTCGAAAAACTGCCTCCTGCCTCCTCCGATCGGAATGGAAAAGGATGATGGTTGCCGGACTTAAAATAAGTGGGAGTCGCAGGTGACGATGCACCGAGGCCGGTTCGGGACGGGATGAGAGTGGGAGGGAATTCAAGTGGATGGGCTTCCCAGTGGACAGAAGATGATGAGAAAGGACTCGGTGACAGACAATATCTATCCTCGCTGCTTTGGTGGTATCGGTGCGGCAAAGTGCTGCTCTTGTATTCCCAGGAATCATCCTCCCTCCTCGCCAAGTCTGGCCTCTTCATTTCCCTCACGGAGGTTCTTTCTAGCGTGAACCTCCGGAGCTCCCTCTCCAGTTCCTCCCTCTCCTGAGCCAGTTTCAGGCAGTGACTGAGGTTCCCCCTTTCACGCTCATGTTCCATCTGGAGCACCAGAGTGCTGGCGGTCGTGTACGGCTGACCAAAGCCGGATCGGATATGCGGGAGCACTGGGAACGTGGGAGTTATGGGATGAGGAATGGTGGTCAAACTACTGTCTGAGCACATGCTGTTGAGATCAGGAAACCCATCGTAATTTGCTTTCTGATCCACAATATATGAACCAAGATGGCCGCAGGATTGAATTATGGAGTTAGTATCTGGTGTGCAAGGTGGGAGATCAACAGAAAGCACAAATGGCATCTCTTTTCTATCTTCCCTCTCCGAGTGCAGTGACACAGATCTTCTGACTCGAGAGGGGTGGTCATACCTTCCACTTTTCTTGCTGTGAACACTCAGAGTGTCGTTGTCGTACGGTGGGAGTATAAACCGGCCATCTGGGGCTCTAGAGATCAGCTCAATTGAAGGAGAATTTAGAGACGTCTTAGTAATGCGGCCTCGGCTGTAGTTGGACGCGAGCTGCTTCCGCCGGTGATGACTCTCGGCGCTAAAGGAGGAACAGTCTGTCTGCAAGGAGGAGGAGGTGGTGGTGGTGGTGGTGGTAGAGGAGGATGTGGGATAGTGGGAGCTGGCTGGAAGTAAGGATTTCTTCAACACACTGTCTGGACTGCTGGAGCCTGAAGTCTTTCTGCGTGAGAGAGAGGGAGGGGTGGCGGAAGAAAATTGTAAGAAAAACCGGAGGTGTAAGAGGAAGAGAAATAGAGATGGAGAAAATAAGATCGAGTGAGAGTGAAAGAGGGGGCGGAGAACATGTAGACAGAAAAAGACCAAAACAGCAGCAGCAGTAGTTGAGGAAGAGAAAGAAGATGTGAAATAGAAGGATTCTGAAGTGCTGGCCTTTTGAGCGTATTGAAAGGAAAGTGGAGGGAAAGGCCAATGGGGGGTATTATAATGAAATGATAAAGGGGTACTTACATTGATGAGGAGCACTTATAGATGGCAGTAGGGGGCTCTGGAAGGGAGGGAGAGGGGCAAGATGGTATCTGACTCATTAGGATACAACCACACTGACCAAGAAGTAAAAACATAATCAACCCTAATAAGAGCCCATTATAGGGCCCGAGGCACCCAGGCTTGTCCAAAAAGTTAATTACACTTACATTTATCAGCCACTAATGAGAAATTACCCTAATTAGCAAGTAATGTAAATGACATCAATAACTTTTACAACTGGATGGACGAGCGGGGGGACAAGAGGAGCGCCAAATCCATGCAGTGGGGTATGATTTATATAATGGATTGAAAGTGCCTTCAATATTTTATTGAATAAATGATGATATTCATGATGCAGTTCATCAAAGTGAGTGTCTGCTGAGTCTCTGGAGTGAGGGGCATTTTACCATCCTTCTTCTTTTTGCGGCGCTGGTCCCTCTTGTGGCTGATGAGGCAGGCGGACCCCAGCAGAATTACCAGCGCCAAGCACATGAAGCCGGCCCCGCCCAGAACGCCGGCCAGCAGAGGCTCAGGGACGAACTCCAGGAGTCGGGACGTGGCCGGGTAGACCTCCATCCCTGTGACAGCATTCAGACAGTCACATATACTGACCATAAAACCATAAAAAAACAAAGCAAAAAAGTAATTTAATCAAACCAAAACCTAAACATTATATACGTTATAGTAGTAACAAGAAGATAAAGATAATTATTTTCCAAATTTTTTTATATTTTTAAGTTGTAGATATAGATCATACGGAACCCCGGAGGGAACATGGGTGGGGGGAAAAAATGATGATGAAGATTGCGAGATCTCGCAAACGATTCCGAGATAACGCAAATCGTTTGCGAGATCTCGCAATCTTCATCATAGTTTTTATTTTTTTCCGCCCATGTCCCTTCCGGGGTTCCGTAAGATCATGCTGCTATGAATTAAAAATATCATTCAAATTTAATCAAAGCTAATACTTGAGTTAGAAGATGCATTTAAATTATATCACCTGTCACCACCTTTAAGTGGATCTAATCTCACATCTTTATGCCTGATAATAATCATCATCAGCTAATCAAAACCTTGACTGTTTTACATAATTTACTAAGTCAGATGTCAAACTGAGATTATCAGTAGAACACTGTAAATCAATGTAAAAACTACAGTTCTGATTGTTGTGACAGCCCTCGACTAATGCCAGTGGGACTCAGTATGATGTCTCTCTACTATATCTAATGCAACATTCATGTCACATTCACATAAGAACCAGAAAAGTGCAAATTCAATCACTAACTCTTTTGAGAGGTTATTAGTGGAGCTATTTCTATCATTCAGGCTTCTAATGGACAGCGTTCCCCAGGGCCGTGCTCTAATTTTGGTCTAACGCTGGGAACAGAGGGACGGGGGAAGAAATATAGAAAGAGAAAAAAAGGAGTTAGACAAGGAGACTGAGAGGGGAGGATGGGTTTGAAACAGAGGGTGGGGCGAGGATGTGAAAGGGGGCAAGGTTGCTCTCGAACACCTACCCACGGTGGAGACATTGACTGATGGACTGGGCTCGCTCAGCAACTCCCCACGACGAGATAGCAGCCGCAGCTCGTACACACAGTCCTGAAAACCCGGCATCCGCAACACACAAACACACACACAGCGGGGAGGACAGAGGATGAAACCACACTTTGTCAACACAGGACTGTGCTTGCAATGCTAATGAAGTTCATTTGAATTCATGTAGGCCTATACAGGAGAGGGGAAAGGGAGAATGAAAGAAGCGAGACGACAGAAGAGTGATGACTGCCATGTAGTGTGCATAATTGAGAGTCTACAAAAGTAAAACCATTGGAGGTATGGCCTAGATAAATAAAAAAGAAAATCCAATTCAACAAGCAGCACGGACTGATTAGTCTCAGAGGGAGCAGCTTGTTACCTTGTGCAGACCCGGAACCACAATCTCGCTGGTGTTGGCACCGATGCCCTCGTCCAAATCAAACCACTCCCCTTGCTCGGCGCGCGATTGGAGAACAAAGCCGGTGATGGGAGGTTCAGGAAGCGACCAGCGCAGGACGACACCTGCTGAGTCCTGATGAGCCGACAGCGACGTGGGGGGCTTCAGTCTGCTTCTCCTCGGCGGCGGATCTGATGCGGAGGAAACAAGAAAACACCTTCAAGTCGATCAGCCGGATGCAATCTAGGTGGAAAAATCAAATCACAGTGGAGGAAACTGCCACATCCGTCGAGGTTAGTGCTGCCCTTTACAGCAAAATAATATTTCAGAAAGTTTAACTGATGTTTTTTGTCATGAAAAGCTACTTTCTGGATTGTTATTCGGTGATGATCAACAGCTGTGATCAAAGTCTACTGAACTCCTGAAACACCTGAGAAGACACTCTGCCGGCTCCCAACACCTTTTTGCTAAATGTTATTTTCTACTTCTTATCCAGCAGTCGATCGCATCTTCAAAGGTATTTTCTGATCTCTCAGATGTCGACTCCCCGCCCCAGAACGATAAAACGCATCTTGCTGCAACATTTCCACAGACCCTCCACTAACCTTCAGCAGGTTAAGGCAACCTAAAGGTGCTATACATTCAGCAATAAAGACATAAAGCAGCGCCACTGGGTGTGTAAAACGTCGGATCTGAATGTTGATGTCTGCCCTGAGTGAAATTTTGATCATCCTGTGAAGACTATAGAGTGCAGAAGCACTTTTAAACATAGAGCTGGATTGACAGGTTAAACACAACAAAGAGTGACAGTCGTGCTAGCAGCTTTCTGAGGCTGCATTGAGGCTCAGCAGTGCTTTGAGATAAATGCTAACATGCTCTGACAATGCAAATAAGTGTACCATATTGATTATATTAGTTTAGTGAGTTAGCATGAGTGTTTTTGCAACCTTTTCCGACAATGCATGTATGATATTGTTATTAGGTTACATCATCTGGCCACTAAGGACATGTGTACTACATTTATTAGTATTTCGCAATACTAGCATGACTAAAAATTAGCTTTAGCTTGGTGTTGAGAATGGGAATGTTTCTGGGCTCATTTTCCACTGCAATATAAAGTCCTGCACCTCTATTGAAACCCCACAACCATGACTAGAAGTAGAGAGAACTCAGAAATGTCTTTGTGCAGTAGGACACAGTTATGATGCCATAAATCACAAAAAAAGTGAAACTGAATTTCCTTGATTATTCATTTTACAAAAAATAAAATAAAACTGACCTCAACATGTACTACATTTTATCAAGTGTCCACAGGTGTAACCGATACTGCTACCAATATTATTTGAATTTTTAATTGGATTCCCTACTTTTCTCCTGTCATATCTGTGTAAACACTGCCTGCAGTTCAGCCTAGTAGTCCTTCAATATTTGCGACGTAAATGTTGTCAAGTCTGAGTCCCCAATGGCTCCACGTTACAGCAAATAAGTGCAGAATTTTTTATTTTTTAAAATTTATTTTTTACAGAAACTGGAAAGAGTAAAACGGCATATTTATAAAAAGAATTGTTACGTGGAATAAAGTGAGGTTAGATTTAATTAATTTTCCCAAATAAACAGCATGACATACAGGATTAGTTAAAGAAATCTGACAATTCTTTCTGTTAAGACAGGCGGGTTTTAGAGGGTTAAACCACAGTTGAGGCTCCTTGAATTGCAAAAACTGTGATCATTGTGCAGACAAGTGCAGAATATTGCTATTTTTTAAAGAATATGGGAAGAGAAAATTTTTTATTTTTTGCAGATTTTTAAACTAGACATGTGGAATAAAGTGACTTTGATAAAATACCCTGGTTTTAAGCTGAGATTTGATTAATTTTCCCAAATAAAGAGCACAACACACAAGATTAGCTCACGAAATTTAACAATTCTTTCCATTTATACAATTTCTGGCTCTGATAAGTGGTGCAGTTATTTAGATTTTTTAAGGACAACATGCCTTTAAAACCTTGGTGGCTTGTTTTCAAAGGTTGAAACCACAGATGAGGCTTCCTGAATTGCAAAAACTGTGATCATTGTGCAGACAAGTGCAGAATTAAAAAAGTTTTTTACAGAATCTCTGAAGAGCAAACGGTTTGTTTTGGCAAATTTTGAATAAGACGTGGAATAAAGTGACTTTGACTAATTAAAGAGCACAACATGCAAGATTAGCTTAAGAAATTTGACGATTGGTGGCTGGTTTTTGAAGGTTGAATCCACAGATGAGGCTTCCTGAATTGAAAAAAAAAACTGTGATCGTTGTGCAGACAAGTGCAGAATTTACTTTTTTTTTTTTTTTTTTACAGAATCTGGGAAAAGAAAACAATTTGTTTTGGTAGATTTTAAATGAGATGTGGAATAAGGTGATTTTAAAGAAATACCCTGATTTCAAGCTTAGATTTAGTTAATTTTCCCAACTGAAGAGCACAACACACAGGGTTAGTACAAGAAATCTGACTATTCTTTCTGTTTTTACAGTTTCTGGCTTTGATAAATCGTGTAATTATTTTGATTTTTAAAGAGAAACATGCCTTTAAAACCTTGGTGGACCTAGATTTGGTCAATTCTCTCAACTAAAAGCAGGATACACAAGATTAGTTCAAGAAATCTGACTATTCTTTCTGTTTTAACAGTTTCTGGCTGACAGATTTTATAATTATTTAGATTTTTTTAAGGACAACATGTCTATAAAGCCTCGGTGGCAGGTTTTAGAGGGTTAAACCACAGATGAGCTTCTTGAATCGCTAAAAACAGCAATCGTGGCTGATTGCAGACCAGCATATTGACCATACAACAGCTATTTTTCATTTTGACCTTTGGGAAAGTTGACCATAATTAGCTCAAGCTGCTGTTTAGACGCTGCCGGCTGTGTTTGTTATTTCAGCTGGTGAAAGTGAAGCCGAGCACAAGCTTAATATAAGAAGCCTGTTTTTTTTTAGCTATTACAAAAGAGTAGCTAACTGGTAATCTGATTAAAGATGATATTTTAAGAATCTGAAACTAAAATGCTCTTCGATTGCAGCTCTACAGATGGATGTAGAGGAAACCGTGGGATGTTACTGACCCGAGGTCCGTGCGGTGGCGATGTCACTGAAGGGACCCGTTCCCATTTTATTCTGGGAGAGGATGCTGAACTGGTAGTCGGTGGCAGGAGACAGGCCTGTCACCTGCAGGCTGGTACCAGAGGAGGGGGGCACCGGCACCGAGAACCAGTCCTGCCTCCCATCATTATTGCTGGCTGAGATCTTCTTCACCCTGCAGAGGAGGAGAGAGAAAAACCAGTGAGAACAAAAGAGCGGCAGGGAACTCTGGGAGTCTGGTTTTATGAAACATGACAGAAAAGTAGGTTTCATTAATCATTCATACTCATCATCAGCTCCAGATTTTGTGGCAGAGACAGCACTGATGTATCCCTCCTCTTGCAGAGAGAGCTTGCAACTCCAATTATGGTGATTTTCATGTTTCTACCCGAGCTGAGCTTCTACACGTCTGTTTTATACGGAGCAAATTATTTGACCCCGAGGCTAAGGAAAAACTATTCACCTATTCAATACTGGATAAAAATTATTAATGTCAGTCTCAAAAATAAGACCTTTTTGAAGATGATGGCTTTGACTCAACCGAATGAGTAAGCTGAGTAAAAGGGTCGGGTATTAGTCACATTAACATGATGCACTTAATTGTCCCTTTTAGACGCTAAAGTGGAATTTGAGTTCAGCATATATACTGTATGTTACTCTGCACGAAGCACAAAATAAACAATTTTTAAGCAGAGTTCTATTTCTAAAGGCAACACCGAAGCTCTGTGGGTGAGGATGGCTTTTCTCTTCAGTAGTAGCTGAAGTATATAGTGTGAATATTTGCCCACAGAGCTTTCACAGCCGCCAGATCGCTAACGTCATTGTTGGAATGTTATTCGGTAGGAAGTGCGAGCAAGACCTATCTGCTTTCATTTCTTGGCCTCAGCGAGAACAAATGGAGATTGCGAGTTGAAATGTCAATGGGAGAACATTCACATTACATCCTGTTAAAAGTGGGAGGCGCGGTGGTGCAGCGGTTAGCACAGTCTCCTCAGAGCAAAGAGGTTCTGCGTGAAGTTTTTTTGTACGTTCTCCCCCCATACCTGCGTGGGTTTTCTGCAGGTGTCTCGGCTTTCTCCAACAGTTTAAAGTAGGGATTGCCTGATAAAAGCAGATTATTGGTAATCAAGAAAGGCCGATAACCGATATTTGGACCCAATATACATAATCTAACCTTTATTGATCCCCTTGGGGAAATTCTTCCCTGCATTTTGACCCATCCTATTCAAAGTTAACCTTAACTATACATGGGCGGCTGTGGCTCAGGTGGTAGAGCGGGTTGTCCACTGATGGCAAGGTTGGCGGTTCGATCCCCGGTCCCCCCCACATGCCGAAGTGTCCTTGGGCAAGACACTGAACCCGAAGTTGCTCCCAATGGCAGATTAGCGCCTTGCATGGCAGCTCTGTCACCATTGGTGTGTGAATGTGCGTGTGAATGGGTGAATGATAAACACATTGTAAAGCGCCTTGGGTACCGCTAAGGTAGAAAAAGGCGCTATATAAGTGCAGACCATTTACCATTTACTATTTATTTCACAGGCTGTCATCCTCCCATCAGTCCGTCCGTCTGTTGGTCCATCTGCCGTCCGTCCGTCGGTCCGTCCGACTGTTCCTGTGATCTCTGCAGACCTCAACGTGTGAACGAGGAGGATGTTTCTGAGGTTTTCACACCTCTTCCTCCTCCTCTCTCTCCTGCTTCTCTTCTCCTGTCGTCTCCTAATGTTCTGCAGATTCGATGGCCTTTGTTCTCCGTCTGGTGGTTCCTCCTCGTCGCCGGTGACAGCTGCCGCTCACCATCATACAGGTGAGATCAAATATTCACTTCTTCTTCTTCTTCTGGTGTTTATTCATTAAAATGAGGGTAAAGCAGCGAGGCCTGTTTCTGTGCTGCCAAACCTGAATAATAATGTTTTATTTTGTGCATTTATTTCAGCAGCTTTTCAAAAGATGATCCATTAATTACCTCGAGACACATCAGCTGCTGTAGAAGATGAGGACGGTTGAATAAATGACTGGTTTACTAAACTCCCACAATGCTCTCTGCTTGCCAACATCAACTGCCCATAGTCCAAAATGACACACAAAACTACAAAAACGAGATAAACAAGAAACAAAATGACAAAAATAAGACGAATGAGATTTAAAATAACAAAAACAAAACACAGAATGACAAAACTTAGATGCAAAATGAAACAAACGAGATGAATGAAAACCAAAATGACAAGAACAAGATGAGCGAGACACAAAATAACAACAACTAGACACAATATGACTGAATGAGACAAAGAAATGACTGAAATTATATAAACAAGAATACAAATTATAAAAAAAGAGAGACAGAATCACAAACACAAGATGAACGAGAAACAAATTGGCTAAAACAAGACACAAAATGAGAAAAAATAGATGCAACATTATGAAAAATGTGATGAACAAGGAAAAAACATGACTAAGGCGAGACACTCGGGGTCATTAACCTCCACAGAAGTCTTTTTCATGGTGCCCATTACTAGCTAAACTCCCACAATGCTCTCTGCTTACCAACATTAACTGACAAAAAAAAAACACAGAATGACAAAAACAAGATCCAAAATGACAAAAACAAGACGCAGACACACAAAAAGCAGAAACAAAACGACAAAAATGAGACGCAAACGACAAAAAACAGTTGAATAAGACACAAAACAACAGAAACTACACAGAATTACATAAACAAGGAGGACACAATATGACAAAAATGAAACAAAGGAGACACAGAATGACAAATACTAGATAAACGAGACACCAAATTACAAAAATAGACACAATTCACACAAAAAAGAGATAAAATTACAAAGAAAATGGCTAAAATAAGACACTCAGGGTCATTAACCTCCACAGAAGTCTTTGTCATGGTGCCCGTTGCTTGTTCATCACATTTTTCATAATGTTGCGTCTATTTTTTCTCATTTTGTGTCCTGTTTTAGGCAATTTGTTTCTTGTTCTTGTCTTGTTGTGGTCTTGTCTTTTTAGTTATTTGTATTCTTGTTTATATTATCATTTCTTTGTCTCATTCAGTCATATTGTGTCTAGTTGTTCTTATTTTGTGTCTCGCTCATCTTGTTCTTGTCATTTTGGTTTTCATTCATCTCGTTTGTTTCATTTTGCATCTAAGTTTTGTGATTCTGTGTTTTGTTTTTGTTATTTTAAATCTCCATCTTATTTTTGTCGTTTTGTTTCCTGTTTATCTCGTTTTTGTAGTTTTGTGTGTCATTTTGGACTACAGGCAGTTCATGTTGACAAGCAGAGAGCATTGTGGGAGTTTAGCTAGCAATGGGCACCATGACAAAGACTTCTGTGGTGGTTAATGACCCCGAGTGTCTTGCCTTAGTCATGTTTCTTTCTTGTCCATCACGTTTTTTTGTAATGTTGCGTCTATTTTTTCTCATTGTGTGTCTTTGTTTAGCCAATTTGTTTCTCGTTCATCTTGTTTTTGTGATTCTGTCTTGTCTTTTTAGTTATTTGTATTCTTGTTTATGTAATTTTAGTATTTTTTTTTTCTCATTCAGTCATATTTCGTCTGTCTTGTTTTTGTAATTCTGTGTCTACTTGTTGTTATGTTGTGTCTCGATCATCTTGTTTTTATCATTTGTGTCTCATTTTGGTTTTCATTCATCTCGTTTGTTTCATTTTGCATCTGATTTTTGTCATTTTGGATCTTGTTTTTATGATTCTGTGTTTTGTTTTTGTTATTTTAAATGTCCATCTTATTTTTGTCGTTTTGTTTCCTGTTTATCTCGTTTTTGTAGTTTTGTGTGTTATTTTGGACTACAGGCAGTTCATGTTGACAAGCAGAGAGCATTGTGGGAGTTTAGCTAGCAACGGGCACCATGACAAAGACTTATGTGGAGGTTAATGACCCCGAGTGTCTTACCTTAGTCATGTTTCTTTCTTGTCCATCACGTTTTTTTGTAATGTTGCGTCTATTTTTTCTCATTTTGTGTCTTGTTTTAGCCAATTTGTTTCTCGTTCATCTTGTTTTTGTGATTCTGTCTTGTCTATTTAGTTATTTGTATTCTTGTTTATGTAGTTTTAGTCATTTCTTTGTCTCACTCAGTCATATTGTGTCTGTCTTGTTTTTGTAATTCCATGTTGTTGTTATGTTGTGTCTCGATCATCTTGTTTTTGTCATTTTGGATCTTGTTTTTGTGATTCTGTGTCTGGTTTTTGTTATTTGAAATGCCCTTCATCTTATTTTTGTCATTTTGTTTCCTGTTTATCTCATTTTTGTAGTTTCATGTGTTATTTTGGACTACAGGCAAGCAGAGAGCATTGTGGGAGTTTAGCTAGCGACGGGCACCATGACAAAGACTTCTGTGGAGGTTAACGACCCTGAGTGTCTTACCTTAGTCATGTTTTTTCTTGTTCATCACATTTTTTTGCCATTTTGTTTCTTGTTCATCTTATTTTTGGGATTCTGTCTCTTTTTTTATGTAATTTGTAATCTTGTTTATGTAATTTCAGCCATTTCTTTGTGTTATTCAGTCATATTGTGTCTATTTGTTATTCTTTTGTGTCTCGATCATCTTGCTTTTGTCATTTTGGATCTTGTTTTTGTGATTCTGTGTTTTGTTTTTGTTATTTTAAATTTTGTTCATCTTATTTTTGTCGTATTGTTTTCTGTTTATCTCGTTTTTGTAGTTTTGTGTGTCATTTTGGACTACAGGCAAGCAGAGAGCATTGTGGGAGTTTAG
>OMNN01047333.1:4221-14692 GCA_900302755.1 Chromis chromis
CGCTTCAAACTTCATATAAATGGTTTCATCTGTGAAGATTATCCAGCTGAACAAAACAGCAACGCATCAGAAACGTGTTTGACACAGAGCTGATTTTCTGCAATGATCCAAAATCCAATGCAAAAATCCCATAGGCGAATTTTTGTAGGAACCACCGGTGCCATTTTTGCCGGGTTGGCCTACAGAAATACGTCATCACTATACCAGTCTATAAACAAGCCTCTTCTTGGTGTCGTGAGAGATGCAGGTCTGCCAGAATGTATTTGCAAGATAAAGCAGCTTATTTCCATTCTTCGTTGGCTGAGTCAGATGGTTGCTCTGTACTGCAGTTGGGCCTGATTCATTAGCCCGTCTGTGAAACCAAACCATATAACCAAATCCGTGTTTGTTCAAGGATTAACGGCCAACCTCTAGGACACCGTTTTCAGGCAGTTTACGACAAGAGCATGTTCAGACTTGTTGATAGTGTCTCTTTTCATCTCTCACACGTCGTAAATGGAGCTTCAGCCTTTGTGCAGGCGATTCAGAGGCCCTCTATTTAAATGTGTTTAATGTATTCTGCTGCTTAACCCTTTAAGACCTGAGCCTCAAAATGTCCACCTGGTCTTTTTTTCTTATTCTGACTACAAAAGGGTCAGAAAAAATGTCCTGTGAGTGCTGGTGCCCATTTTTTCAGAAGAAACTTTCAATATCTGGCAGTTATTTACAATCTACTGCCTGTTATCAGTGTAATAAAGGTTAAAATGACGTTGCGCTTTACAGCCAATATAGAGTCATTACGGTAATTTAATTCGTATCTGAATGAAATTACCGTAATGACACTATATTGGCCGTAAAGCACAACGATGTTCGTATACGAATGAAAATACCGTATATGAATGAAATTACCGTAATGACACTATATTGGCTGTAAAGCGCAACGTCATTACCGTACAGCCAATATAGTGTCATCCCAGGAATCCATGGATTTTTTACCGATGGCGCAAACTGTGACATATTTACGGTATTCCAAAGTGTGCTGGCCCAAACGTGTCGCCGACGACGCACTAGGACTTAAATGGTTAACTAGGATCAGTGGTTGCCAAATGAGGTTTTTGTGTTGCAGAAACGATGTCTGTATCTGTTAGTAGTGATATTTGTGTTGCAATGGATTTCAGTGTAGATTTTTTCTGCGTCATGTGGCGAAGAGAAGGAAATGAACTACTTGGATTCCCGCAGGTTCCCGTCCTGTTTAACGGCTGCAGGTCGGGGGAGATCTTCAGCATCGACCTCCGGCAGCGAGGACGCAGGGATCAGAGCTGGAAGGCCACTCGCTTCCACCAGGAATCAGCCATCACCTCCGTACGCGTC
The DNA here is from genome assembly GCA_900302755.1 of Chromis chromis. Lineage (NCBI taxonomy): Eukaryota > Metazoa > Chordata > Actinopteri > Pomacentridae > Chromis > Chromis chromis. Next base: position 5,572 of record OMNN01047333.1, read on the forward strand.
CTGGAGGATGAAAACTACCTGCTGGCTGCTGACATGCTGGGCCAGGTCAGCTCCTATGCATTTTCTATACAACGCTTTATTCTGTAGATCAGGGGTTCTCAACTGGTGGGTTAGGAACAAAAGTGGGTCGCAAAGCCATTTTTAGAGGGTCACAGAAGCATGCCCCTGCCAAAAAAAGTAGTGGTATAAAGTCTTTTATTTTAAAGGACATGTTTCTTCTGACACAGTTTGCTTTCAATAGCAGGATATTTAGTGGTGGTGACACCAGTAGTTGTCCACTATTAACCTCTAGATGTGCTTCATTGGAGACATTTATGCTAAAACGTGCCAAAAATAAACCAGCATGTGCTCAGAATCTGTCAGAATGGGACAGAATATGACCAGAACTTGGTAAAAGTGTCCAAATATACCAAAATGAGCAAAAAATAAGCCAAAATTTCCCCAAGCTGTATCAAAATGTGTTGAAACTACACCCAGATAAACCTTATTTTGTTAACAGGAACAGCAAACTTCAAATATTTGGGTCTTAATAGAGACACAGTGGATCCTGAGGCTGGACCAGTTGAGAACCACTGAGATAGAGGACTAACCTGCGTGCCGGCAGGTTGATTCCCGCTGCCAGGGTGGAGGTACAGGCGAGCAGGCAGAGCGTTCCTCTGGAGTATCCCTCCTCCACCAGCCTCCTCTCCTCGGAGGTCAGTCCACTGTGGTGGTAGGCCACTCCGTACGGAACCGTCCTGCTCAGAACCGGACACACCGACCCGTTGCCTCCCTCTTTCAGCTCTCTGAGCAGGACGGACTTATCGGCCTCACGGTGCTGCAGGAACTCCCTGAGAGAACCAGAAGAAGTGCTTTAAACACCGAGGAGAACCGAGCAGCAGAACCAGCAGAACCAGCACTCACTCCTTCAGGTATCTGCAGATCATCTGGGCCACGTTCTCACAGTTCTTCTTGGTGGGACAGAAAACCAGACAGGAGTGGGTCGGGATCACCTCGGTCACCAGAGCGATGATGTGATCCGGGTCCATCTTCTGCATGGAGCTGGAATACTGCAGAACCAAGACCAGATCAGTATAAACAGACAGTAAATAGTTCTTTAGGAGGAACGAGATTTCCTAGAACTAGGACCTGGTTCTTCTTGGTGGAAAAGGGGTATCAGATGGAGCTTCACATGTTTATAGAACAGAACCTTCAGGCAGCGGTACAGGAGCTCTGGGAGCAGAGCATCACTGCACGAGGACAAATTTAAATCAGGTACATTTGATTTTTAAAGGCATAACCTTCTTGATGTTCATCCTGTAAACGTTGGACTCACTTTAAAGTTTAGAAGCCGTGAGAACCTGAAGCCGTTTTCCTCCTTTGGGTCGACCTCATAGATGGTGTCGTTCACTTTAACGTATTCTTTCAGCTCAACCTGAAAACAACAGAAGATAATTAGTGTAGAAAAAAACAAACATTTTAAAGCTTGAAAAGGTAAAATACTGGAACAGTAACACGAGTTCAGATACTGAGGTTTGGTTATTTTAGACATGTTCTTGTTATTTTGATCAAAGGTTTAGGCAACTTCTTCAAATTATGAGTCACTTTGTAGAGAGCTTTTGTAATTTTTGACATTTATGTGTAATTTTTGACATGTTTTCTGGCATTTTAGATAAAGTTTGAGTAATTTTGAACAAGTTTTAAGTAATTTAGGACATATTTTGAGTCATTTAGAGGTTTAGATCAAATTTTTAGTCAATTTCGACAACTTTTGATCACAGTCTGATCATTTTTTTTTGGTAATTTCAACAAAGTTTGAGTCACTTTCTAGTATTTTTATGACAATTTTGAATGATTGTGGACATGTTTTTTTATATTTTGAACAAATTTTGAGTCATTTTAGACGAGGCTTTTGTCATTTTTGACCTAAAGAGTCATTTTTGACGAGCTCTAAGTCGCTTTAGGCAAGTTTTTAGTTATTTTGGTTAGGTTTATTATGTTCACATGACATTTACTGTAATCAAAAACAAGGAGGGTTGGCAGAAACAGCTCGTCAGCATAGAGCACAGTCACTTACAGGCCTGAAGTCACTGGTGTAGTTTTCCGCCCTCAGGAACGTCTGCAGGTCACTGATGTTTCCCAGGGTGGCGCTCATCCCAATAATCTGAGTCGCTTCTGTAAAAGAGTCGGTTCATTTCAGTCTCTGCAGGTTTTCAGGTTTAAAGAGACTCCAACAGAAACTTACTGCTCATAAACTGAACTTTGGCCAAAGTCATTTCAATCACAGCTCCTCTGCTGCCGTCGCCCAGCATGTGAAGCTGCAGAACAGAATGAAAACCTCCGTTAAACCTGTTGCTGGTTTTATTTACAGCTTCATTCAGACAGTTCGTACCTCGTCCACCACCAGCAGCCCCAGATCCTCCAGACGCTTGGTTTCTATCAGAGAGTTCACCAGACTGTGGGCCTTCTCAATCGTAGCCACGTAAAGAGATTTCTGGTTTCGTCTCTTCACTGGAGGAAACTTTCCCTTACTGCCAGCGTATTCCTCCACCATGAAGTCCAGCTCCAGGCCAAAGCTCGCCAACCCTCGGACCTGGAAACAGTTTGTAGTTCCAAATGAAGTGCAATGACGTTTAAGAAAGGTGTACCTCAGGGCTCTATACTAGATCCTCTTTCATTTGTAATGGATATAAATGTAATTAACTCGCCAACCCTTAAACCTGGAAACAACCAGCAACCAGTAGTTCCAAATGAAGTGCAGTGATGTTAAAGAAAGGTGTACCTCAGGGCTCTATACTAGATCCTCTTTCGTTTGTAATGGATATAAATTTAATTAACTTGCCAACCCTCGGACCTGGAAACAGTTTGTAGTTCAAAATGAAGTGCAGTGAATTTTAAAAACGGTGTCCCACAGGGCTGTATACTGGGTCCTCTTTTATTCCTTATAAATATAATATAGTCTCACCTTCTCCTGCACCAGCGAGATGTACGGCAGGATGAACAAACAGTCCTTTTTCCTACACAGCAGCTCTCTGAGGATCAGGATCTCTGCGACCAGAGTTTTACCTCCACTGGTTGGTAACGAGTAGATCAGGTTCTTCCTCTGCTGAACACAGTCCAGGTTCAGACATGTCTGCTGCCAGTCTGCAGGAACAAACACAAGAAATACTCTGTTCACAAAACTACCTCAAAGAGACACAAAACAACCACAAAGAGATGCAAAACAACCTCAAAGAGACGCAAAACAACCTCAAAGAGACGCAAAATGAACACAAAGAGACACAAAACAAACACAAAGAGACACAAAACCACCACAAAGAGACACAAAATCACTTCAAAGAGACACAAAACCACCACAAAGAGACAACACTACCATGACATGAAGCTGATTCTGAGGAGGTGAACTTTAATTTCATGCTGGTTAAACTTCAGAGTTTCTCTTTCTCACCATACAAGCTGCTGATTCCTCTCAGTTTGTGCATCAGATCCTTCACTTTGGTCGGCAGACCGTAGAACGGTCCGAGGTCGGTGGTCTCAGCCGACACCGTCTCCATGGCCTGCATGGCGACACTCATCTCCTCGGAAACCACTGCCTCCTTCAGCGCTGCCAACCGTGAGACGGCGGCCGGAGAGGCGGCGTTCCCGAGCATCGTCCTCTTCAGCTGATCGGCCACGCTCCTCCTCCTTCTGGGTTTGTCCTCCATCTTTGTTTCCAGTCCCACCTCCATCCTCTCCGTTTGTCTGGAAGGTGTCGAGGTTTTGTCTCCGTCCTGCAGTCGACCCCTTTTCGCCTGACCTCGTACTTCCTGTTGAAACTGCAGCTGGCTGGGCGGTAAATCCTCGAAGGGCTCTTCGTCTCCAATGGCGTCCAAGATGGAGTCTGTGAGGGCGTCGTCGTCTTTCCCGCCAGCGTCCTGCCGATCAACAGCTCGTCGTCTTTCATTCTGTTCTGCATCGTCCAGCTTTGCCAGCAGCGAGGTGTCCTCCAGGATGCTGTCATAGTCGCCGAATAAATCCTCGCTGTCGCTGCAGAACTGATGACGAAACACAAGATTCTTAGAGTTCAACATCCGAACGAGCTGATTAATCAATTAGTCAATCAATAGAGATTATTGATTAGTAGTAGATCACAAATTATTGTATTTTCTTATTATAAAAGAAGCTTAATTAATGTTTTGTGTTGTCAAATCCTCACAGACATGAAGTGCAGTGATGTTTGGTAAGGGTGTCCCACAGGGTTCTATACTAGATCCTCTTTAATTCCTTATAAATATAAATTTACATTATGTTGTAATGTGCAGATTTATGTATTTTATACTCCATTCTTCAACAGACTGACTTTGTGTTTGTGTCAAGTTTTTGTAATGGCTTATTTTTGTCATTTTGTGTCTTGTTTTTGTTATTCTGTGTGAAGTTTTTGTGGTTTTGTGTCTTTTTGTGGTAATTTTGTGGTAGTTTTGTCTAATTTTGTGGTAGTTTGTGTCTTTTTAAGGTTATTTTGTGTCTTTTTGTGGTAGTTTTGTCTTTTGTGGTAGTTTTGCATCTTTTTGTGGTAGTTTGTGTCTTTTTAAGGTTATGTGTGTCTTTTTGTGGTAGTTTTCCATCTTTTTGTGGTAGTTTTGTGTCTTTTTGGAGTAGTTTTGTGTAAAATTTCTGTAGTTTTATGTCTAGTTTTAGTCATTTTGTCTTGTTTTTGATGATTTGTGTGATCAGTGTCAGTTTGACCATTGTACCTGTATGCAGTCATTTTGTGTCTATCTACCTTAGGGGTAGATAAATGGGTTAAACCTGACAGTAGCTGACCTCTGGAGCTGCTGGTTCTTCAGCCATGATGCTGCTGGTTCTCCTGCCGGTGGAACATCTCGGTGAGCCGGCCTCTCCAGCTCTCCTCCCGGCTGTCAGCTCAGCCTTCAGCCCGTCTCTGGACCTCTTTCTCGAACAGACTCGTTTGATTTTGAGCTGCAGCTTCCCAGAGTTCATCACTGGAGCTACATGTCAAACACAGAGCTACTAAACACCGTTAACCAGTTGATCAAATAACCTGCTGTCAACACAGACTCCTGCTCCTCACTAACTAGTTCTCCTCCACTAACTAGGATGGTAGGATCCGGTAACGACTAGTTAGTGAGGAGATTGAACCATTAAACCGACCTAAACGTTACCGCTTTAAGCTAGCAGTACTCCTCGGTGTGGTCCCTACGCTGGTCTCTGAGCAGCGACACGCAGCAAAACCGGATCACAAACATCCACGAACTGATTAAAAGACTAAATAATTTAACAACAAGTCGTTTTTAATACTTTAATTTAAAAATACACCCAGAGAGTCTGCAGCGGCTCAGCGCGCAGTTCATTCAAATAACCAGGAAGGCTTCGGAGCGAGAGAGAAATCCCCCCTTCACCTCCGGCTTCGTTAGCTAGCCAGCTAGCTAGCCGGCAGAGCTAGCTTTGAGCTAACCGATTTACCAAAACAGGTTAAATTGTTCTGAAAGTGTACAAATATTATTCAAAGATTCATATAAAACAGTAAGATTAAATATATTCAGTAATTATTAATAAAAAAGAAGAATCTTAACTTGTTCCCAAAGTTGAGTCTCAAATTCCAAATTAAAACAAAGATGGCGCCCCCATCCGTTCAGTAGACAGATAATAGAGCTTTAACTTGTATAAATCCTTAGTTTAAATATTTAGCAGACGAGATGTTTTACTCCGGCATAGTTTGCAGACTCTTTTAACCACACCGATTATAAAACAGTATGTCCTGTATATTTTTAACTAGTTTTTAAGTTATGCCTCAGTTAACAAATCAAAGATGGCGCCCCACCAGCTACCTGACAGTTGTAACTTATGACAATGTTAAAATACTGTTTTAAAAAACATTTAGCAGATTTTTTATTTATTTTATTTTTTTACACCTGCATACTTATAAACTTTGTGAATCCCTGAGATGCTAAGAGTGGTTTGAAATGACATTAGCGACACACATTTAAGCTAAATCCTGCTTGTACCCCATTACAGATGTGCTAATGTTGGTTAAAAGAGATATAACCTCTGGTGAACAGCCACACACTTTACTTGATGAGACTTAATGCCTTTCAAACTTATGAACTTTAGCTAGCGAACTGTTACTACTCCACTCATCCGGGTGGATTTCTATCTTGTCCTGTTTTAGCTTTGACATAAGTGACGTTTAGTCACTTCCTGAAACAACAACCAGTGTGAACGATTAAATCTTATTAATATCGCAAACTTTCAACATGTGGAGTTTTATAAAATCACACACTGGATATTTATTTATTTTATATTTATAAACAAGTCCACGCTTCGGCTGCAATAACAAACCGTCACTTTCCGAAGTGGTCGGAACTAAAGATTAGACCTCCCGGGTGACGCTCCGGAGTGTTTAGGTTCCGGCTCCACTTCCTGTCTGCTGTCAGGTCAAAATGTCGTCGCTGAGATGTTTTCACCGGTTAAAGAGTGTTTTATGTGTTCAGGTGAACTCAGGTGAGTCCTGTTGTCAAGTCAGTGTGGAGCTGTTTGGGGCCTTTTAATAAAAACAGTTTGTTTAGGTGTAAATTATATTTTATTGATCCGGTAAAGGTTGATGCTAACGCTGCTAATGCTAACGCTAGCTGTGTTCATGTGTGCAGGAGTCAGAGGAATCACAGCAGCTTCAGCTTCAGTCCAGCAGAAAGACTCGGTGCGTCTCAAACACAGTGTAAAGTCATTATTACCGGTTATTACATTACCGGTTATTGATTAATGATTAATACTTTATCTGCTTTCAGCTCGTTAAGATGGAGAATCCGTATAAAGAGGCTCAGAAAGGCTGCGTCCTCTGCAACATAACGGTGGACTTTAAAAACATCCAGGTGGGTGAAGCAGAAACACTAATTTCTAATGTTAATATTTAGTGTTTTATATTTATTTAGCCTTAGAGAGTGTTGTTGTCATGTTCTGTACTATTTTATCTTCATTTGTTTTCAGTTTTATATGTTGTGATGTTAGTTTTATGTCTTTATCTCTGAAACAGTCGATTAATAAATCAGATAAATAATAATAATCCCCTGTGTGGATGTTTTATTAACCTTAATTATCATGTTTAATAGGTTTTCAGGCTGTTATTAGTCAAATTCTCATGTTCTCATTGTGACTCAAGTAAAGGAAGATTTAGGCTTTTTAAATTTCCTGATTTTTGTCAATTTTTGGGTGAAATTTTCGTCCGAAACTGTGTAAAAAAAAGTGGTAGTTTTGTGTCTTTTTAGGGTCGTTTTGTATCTTTTGTAGTAGCTTTGTGCCTTTTGTGGTATTTTTGTGTCTCTTTGTGGTAGTTTTGTGTATTTTGTGGTTGTTTTGCAGCTCTTTGTGGTTGTTTTGCGTCTCTTTAAGGTAGTTTTGTGTGCCATTGTGGTAGTTTTGTGTCTTTTTGTGTTAGTTTAGTGTCTTTTTTGTCTTTTTATTTCAAATCTCCTATTTTTTAGGTCAAATTTAGGATTTTTTACTCCTTTTTTTTGACTAATTAACCAAAAATTAAACTTTTTATCTGGCATTATCTTTGATGCTTTGACATAAACGTTTAATTCAGTGATTTTGATTTAATAATTTTTTTTTTTAATATTAAATGTTAAATTTTGACTTCTGACCTCAGTTTGTTTTACCTTTTATCTCCTAACTGGACTGGGTGTGTTTAGTCCTGTAGAGAATCATTTCTAGAGGTCCAACTCCTCAGTAACACCTGATGTCGGCTTCTCTTATCATCTGCCTCCTGCTGAATCATTTAATGACCGAACACTAAATACTAAATACTGCATGTTTGGACGATTAGTCAACATCTAAAGGCACCACTCTCAGGTCTGTCATGGAAATCAGTGCAGTTATTAGTGAATTAGTAAAACTCAAGCTGCGTGTGTTCATTTAAATCTGAGCTGCAGACTAAAAGCCACAAACTGAAACTGCACAAGTGTAAAATAAATAATGATAACAATAGACGTGATGATGATTTTGGGTTTTGTCTCCTGCAGCTGCTGTCTCAGTTTATTTCTCCGCACACCGGCAGGATATACGGCCGACACATCACAGGTATGAATATTATAAATATAAATATAAATGAATCAATGAACCAACCTCAGACCTGCTCACGGCGTCTCTTTGGTTCTCAGGTTTATGTGGGAGGAAACAGAAGGAAGTGAGCAAAGCCATAAAGAAAGCTCATTCTATGGGTGAGTTCTGAAGCCTCCTGATCATCAGCGTTTCATTTATTAACTTTTCCTTACTTTAACTGGCTGAACTGAGTCTCCATGTGTTTGTAAAATCTGTAAAACCCTCCAGTCAAACGTTTCTGATGAGTGAAACCTGATCTTCTGTTCTCTAACGAGCCTCTGTTCCTCCAGGTTTCATGTCTGTGACCCACAAACATCCTCAGTTCATGAAGGATCCAAACATCTGTGGAGTCAAACATCTGGATTAACGTGTTTAATGTGTTTCGTATAATAAAGTTCCTCTGCTGCCAGTGTGTGAAGTCAACCCGTCAGTACTCTCGTTTGTTATTGATTAACTGTGATTCAGAAGGTAAACTCTAATAAATCTGACTTATTATTATTTACAGTGTTTCTTCGGTTGATGATTACGTCAGGCTCTGCTGCACCGACACTAAATAAACTTAAAATGTTCTGCAGACGGTTTATTAATGAACTGAGGGAATAAACTGAACAGGAATGAAAACATTGGGGGCGTGCCGATGGCCGAGTGGTTATGTCGTGTGTCCCATGTGCAGAGGCGTAGCAGATGTGCCGGGTTCGAGTCCGACCTCGGCCATTTGCCGCATGTCCTTCCCTACTCTCTCGCATTTCTGACTGTATCCACTGTCCTGTCCTCCTCTAATAAAGCGGGGAAAAAAAGTAATGAAAATATTAATAAAATGTCTAAAAATAAAAATGTTGGAACAAATTACAATATTTTATTAAAAATGTAATAAAATGATGGAAAAATAATAAAATACCTGAAAATATTTATGAAATGTCAGAAAATGTATAATATATAAACAATATCTGAAGAAAATAATGTCTAAATGTTTTAATGTAATAATATTATTATTAAAGCTTTGGAAAATATGAGTTTGTCTGAAAATGTGAAGAAAATATTAAAA
>OMNN01047384.1:2344-13489 GCA_900302755.1 Chromis chromis
GGCCACTACCCTGCATGTTTTAGATGTGTCCCTCTTCCAACACACCTGATTCTAATGATCAGGATCGTTATCAGGCTTCTGCAGAGCTTGATGATGAGCTGATCATTAGAATCAGGTGTGTTGGAAGAGGGACACATCTAAAACATGCAGGATAGTGGCCCTCGAGGACCAGGATTTGACACCCCTGGTTTAAGGGGTTAATGAGTGCTCTGACGTCTGAGTTTGATAACGAGATAAGATGTTTCATGTGTCCTCTCGTCTCTCCAGGAAGCTCCACTGCACCAGGAACTTCATTCATATGAACCTGTTTGTGTCCTTCATCCTGAGAGCCATCTCAGTGTTTATCAAGGACGGCGTGCTGTACGGTCAGGACAGCCACTGCTTCCTATACAGGGTCAGTAACAACCACTAATTATTAGACATACTGTGTGGGCATTTAGAGGCCATAATACACGGTCTACATGGAGGAAGGAAAGCAGCCATGACTGCCTGTTTAGCTATTAATGAAAAATTGTTCATTTTCAAATCACAAGGTTAATTATTTCATTCATTTCAATTTGAAGCAGATAATTACAAAATGAGGCCGGTATTATTCTAAACAGTCTCCACTCTGACAACATAATTGCTCACAGGAGTCAGTAGTCAAGACGTCTGAAGACTATTGGCTGTAGGATTATTGGTTTATTAGTTCCAGGGAGCCGTATTAAACAGTTTCACCGATTTGCAGTTGCTCATGTTTTTTTAAAGGAAAGCATGCGTGTAAATCATGATCAGGCCTGTTCTGTTTGAGATATAAAGACGGCTTGAAGACAAAGTGACTGAAACGGTGCTCCTCCAGTCGTTCCTGTTTGATATTCACCTTTGAAGGAACATCAATCACATGCAAATTTTTACAAAAAGCAAACACGCTATTAGATGACTAATACTCCCTGATTACAAATGCAGAACAAGCTCTTAGCCTTTGTCTGGTAACAACACTCTGCTCACTGTTGTTAAGCAGGCATGATAAATAAACCTAATTAGGTACGCTAATGGCTTCAGCAAGGCCACTGGAAATCTTCTACTAGAGGCTATTAACATATCAATGGTTACTTTGCCCCTTCCTCCTCAAAATCTGCTGCTTTACTGCTGTTGCCATGGCGATCACAGGTCATCGTCACGGCTGTACCGTGAGTCAGATCAGTGCTGTAATTGGTTGACCCCACTCTGAATATGGACTCTAGTCATTAACATGATGTCATTAGATTACACTTCACCTGACACACCGGTGGCTCGTTTGTGCTGCTGGTGAAATTTCACACCGGTCGTTTGCATATCCACTCGTCATCTCCTGCCACATTTTAGGGTAATTACAGTATGATGCACCGTGTTGCAGCCCCGCCTGTTTACACTGTGATTTACAGGAATTAGGACGTTTGTTGCTCTCTCACATTTATGTTCTTGAGCTGCTAAAAGAAAGACAGACCATTAACTCAAACAGTACCTGGCCAGTTTTTGTTCCTGTCACGTTTTCACTTCAGTATTAAGTCTGACACGTTTATGGAAACAGCACAGCCATGGCTAGAAGTAAAGAGAACTCAAAAATGTCTTTTGTGCAGTTATAATAATAATCTAACCTTTATTGATCCCCTTGGGTTCCTTCCTTCTCTGCATTGACCCATCCTATTCAAAGTTAACCTTAACTATACACACTAGGAGCAGTGGGCTGCCACGGTGCAGCGCCCGGGGAGCAGTCAGGGGTTAAGGGCCTTGCTCAAGGGCCCACAGTGGTGGTGACTGGGACAAGCGGTCGCTCTCACTTTCTCACCTCAATCTCTTGCCACCAGTTACAAGTTAGGTTCACAAACCACTAGGCCACCACTGCCCCTAATATAATTATCACAAAAAAAATTCAATTTCTTTGATTATTTATTAACATGTGCCCACTGGTGGTACTAATGTTGGAAAAAATGGTGGCTCTACACCAGGGGTGGGCACTCCTGGTCCTCGAGGGCCACTATCCAGCATGTTTTAGATGCTTCCCTCTTCCAACACACCTGATTCAAATGATCAGCTCATCATCAAGCTCTGCAGAAGCTTGATAACGATCCTGATCATTTGAATCAGGTGTGTTGGAAGAGGATCGTTATCATCAGGATCAGGATCGTTATCAAGCTTCTGCAGAGCTTGATGATGAGATGATCATTTGAATCAGGTGTGTTGGAAGAGGGAAGCATCTAAAACATGCAGGATTGTGGCCCTCGAGGAATGCAGTTTGACACCCCTGACCTACATAGATGGATAGATAGATAGATAGATAGATAAGAACTTTATTTGTCATTTGTATTCACACAGAAACAAACGATACTTGTTCTCCTACTAAGGAGGAGGAGGAGCCGCTGCGAGGTTGTGCTCGCGCCGCCACTACATGGAAGTTGACTAAAAATATTTCTTTCCTCTTTCCACAGGCCTCTCTAAGTTAGCCTCTGTACCAGCAGGTGGCGCTGTGGCAGCACCTGCTGCTGCTGGTGGTGGGGCTGCTGGAGCAGGGGCTGCGCCTGCTGCTGGTATGTAGAAATCTATCATTTTTTGCTTAAATTGATAAAGAGAAGTTAAAAAATGTTTTTGTAAGATAGATTGAAGTTCTAAATGACATTAATCCTGACCTTAAATTAATCTCTAGTAGCATTTAGCAATAAAATAGAATGTAATGGTTTTCAGTGCTGTCAAGTATTGTTGCTGACTGTCGTCTTTATCCTCATTTCCAGCGGAAGAGAAAAAGGAAGAGAAGAAAGAGGAATCAGAGGAGTCAGACGAAGATATGGGCTTCGGGCTTTTTGATTAATCTTCCTTCTCTGTGTTTAAAAAGCAATAAAAATGTAAAAGGTTTACACAAAACACATTGTTTTGTCCTTTAATTGGTTTAATATAGGTCTGACTTTATGATGACTGTGCTGAAGTAATTATTACTAAAGACATTACAGCTAAGTGTTCCTGAAATAAATTGTCTGGGGCTTGATGATGAAAGCGACTTTGTTGGCTGCTATAAATAGTCAAGATTGGGCAACCCACCATCATTAGGCAATCCAGACCCTGCATGTGGTCAGTCTGTCGTCCTGCTGGTCAGATAACTGGAACCACATAATGGCACAGTCTTGAAGGAACAAGCAGTGAGCCAAACGCAGAGTTAGCCACACCATTAAAATTCAAAACAGGATTAGAAACTGCTGCCGCTCCACAATTGGCTGAGGTTTAGTTGTCATCTCATGTATTTAATGACGTAAGTTAAAGTTTTGTACTGGTGTTAAAGGGTGGCTTACAGCGGTATAGTTTGTGAGCAGTACAGAAAAAGGCCTTTATATTAAGTAGAAACACAAAGTGCAGATTTTCTGTATCCATTTCTCAAGTTACATTAAATTCTTCAGCTCAGATTTGATGAACAAGTAGATTAGATTTGATAATGATCTTTACAACCATGGGAACAAGTTAAAAAGATGTTAAATATGCCGTCATTGACAGATTGTGGTAAAAACAGGTTTAACACTTTAAAGGGAAAAGTCTTGCGTAGATGTAACTCAAACAAGAATTTATGTAACTTTCAGTGTCCACAATGGAAATTTCTCACCGTGAAAATCTTAGACTGCCGAACACATTAACAATAGCAGCTGCTGTCTGGGAAAAGGAGATCTGGTCTTAAGCAAGCATGGACATTTCAGTGCAGTAGAGCTGTCATTTATGTCATTAAAGATGACAAGACATGCACACATGAAATGTGAGTCATTAGTCAAATCACAATTCAGCTTTTGTTATTTATTTTTTTATTCAGCTTTAATTGTGTAACTGCTTGTTTAGTCATCTTTAGTCAGTTAACTTCTTAAGAAATGTGACCTGAAATTTTCCACTACCTGCCACTCTCCACGTCCTGTTTGTCCTACGTGACATTACCTGGATTTGTGTCGACATAACAGGCAAGTCTAGCTCTTGAGGTTGCATTTGGAAAAAAAAAAAAACCCAAAAACTTAAAGAAGTAAGATGACCTGGCTTTAAATTTCAGACAACTCCAATTAGATTCCGGTGTTTGTGTCACAAAGCAGTTAATCCCAACAAGATTAACTGGGACTATTCATGATTCTTTTATCTTGCTCCCCTGTCGACTCTGCTGTTTTCTCTGGTGTGAGTACAGTCGTTGCATAGCACTGCAGTGGATACAAAAATCCCCAGAGTCCATTGTTTCTGGAGGGACATCCAGGCAGTTCTTTTCATTGGAAATGTCTGCTTCTTACAGTGGAACCTGTTCTACAGGTGAGAGCCTTCACTGCATGCTTTAATCATGCAGCTGACAGCCTGTCACATTCTATTTCAGAATCACCAGGCATCCTGTATGCTGAGCATCTATTATAGACTCTGTCAAACAAGGTCTACATACACAAAAACACATTTGTTATCAATGTAAAACCTCTGTTCTGAGTGTACATATTCATGTTCTGATTCTGACTGAACCACACCATTCATGAGGTTTCAGCAGTTATTGCCATGACGTTAATTTTGCCAACATGAATGCGCTAATTTAAAAAAAAAAAAAAAAAAGCACTCCCATGCTGCAGGCTGTTGATTTTTCCGTTCAGACTTAAGACTCCAGAGGTGTGTCTGAATCAAAGTCTCTTTAATTGCTGCACATTTCTGTATCTCTTAGAGCAGAACTTCTCCACCTTTTTGGTTTCAAACTTCTAAAATTGTAGAAATGTTTACTTGTCACCTGTTGCACGCCTAAAAGGGGACTTTTTTGTGTGTGTCTGGAAGCCAGATTCCTAACAAGTCCAAACTCAAGTCCAAGCCCACCCCTAAACAAGTCCAAACAGCTATGTATTAGCCTAAAGCTGTTTGACATTTTTTTCACCTTCGGTTAGATTTTACTTTCACCTCAGTAAATAAGAGAGAAAGCCTGGATTCACTGGAATAATGTTCATGAATTCCTGAGAGTGAGGCCCATCTAGGTTCTGCCTTGCTTTACTTATTGCATGGTTATGGAGATGTAAGTTAGATTAACAGTAATACATGGATATTGTTTCATGATGACAAAAATACGCATCTGAATGTTAAATTATGTATTTTTTATTTGAGTATGTAAATATGAATGCCAGCATTCACAATAACAAACATTTTCACATTATAAATTACCTAAACATAGAAATGTTTAAAAATATTTAACAACGTTTTCTAGCTTATATACATTAAAGGCTATTGCACTGCTCTTTTTGTATCGTTACAAATTAATGTACACAATTCAATTTGGCAAAAAAGAGCATCATGTTTAAAGTGCTGCTTGTAGAACCACCTACTTGGTGTGATTCTGAAATATTGCTTTTCTCACGCAACATTATGTTTTAGGAGAGTGCTTACTAAGGTCTCGGTTTCTGTGTTGACCTTCCATGTGAGAGTCAACACATGGGGACACAAACTCACACTCTCACACCTACCAGGCTGTTTGCTCAGTAAACATGCTGTTGCAGCAGAAGTATTCAATCACAAAATAGTACAAATCTAATAAAAAAGGCAACTATCTGTGTGCCTGTTCACAGGCTAACAACTTGTCTTAAAGGTAGCCGCTTCTGTATTTAACAAATGTGCTTGTAAAGAGGAACTCGTGCTTGCAACACATCTCTAACCACACCCGTGGTGCTGAGAGTAAAGATTTCACTTGCAGTTTTGTTTTCGCACGGCGCCATCTCAGTCATCAGTGTCGGACCATGGATGATCTGTACAGGCCTGCAGGAGAAAACACAGCAGTTTAGAAACAAACCTCTGTTATTTTTTCACAGATAAACTAAACATTCTGAAATGGATTCAAGGTAAAGAGCAGATACATTTCTATTCTAAGCATTTCAATCATTATGTTTACATGGACCACTGCAGCTGTGTGATTCCTACCTGTCTGTATTTAAACCGGTCCTGTAGATATCGGTTCCCCAGACCAGTAATGTGGTACACGTTCTGTCTGGAGAGTCCGGCTATCCTGGCTGTGAAGTCGAGCGTGAAGGCCAGTTTGACCAGCTCAGGGGCCGTCGGTAGGACGGTAGGGGGATTGTGGATCGGTGATGCTTCTTTCTCCAGATAATCATCGGCCAGTTTCTGGAAGGAAGAGTATGTCATCCGCTGGAAGAAGTTGTTCAGGGTGGGGTTATCTCTCAGCTAGAGGAGACAAGGAGGAGTCAGTAAATACACTTTGACTTACTGGGGATTTTACTACAAACACAGTATAACACTGTTAAAAACAGCCAGTCACAACTTCCCATAGCGTAACGTGATGTCAGCAGTATGGCTAAATAATTCATAACAGATGTAGAAAGCTGAGAGCTTGTAGGCAGTTTAATTATGGCTGCAGATGATGATCATTTCCATTATTGATTAATCTGCCATTTGTTTTCTCACTGTGTTGATTGTTTGTTCAATAAAATGTCACAAAATAATTTAAAAAAATCACAGTTCTCCAAAGCCCAGGCTGACACATTCTAATTGATTGTTTTGTCCAACCAGTTACATAGTTTACGATCACATACTGCAAAGTAAAGCAGCAAATCCTCACTCGCAAGACGCTGTAGCCATTAAACGTTTGGCATCATTTACTGAATAATTCATATTCTGTCGCAGCCCAACACACATTTTAAATCTACTGTCTGAGTATCCATTTGATGAAAAACAGGACATTCAACAGGCCTTAATTCAGATCAGACACATGACACGCTGTGCTTTGCATGGCAGGTTTTATGATCTTGCATCTTATTTTATGAACCTCTTCCTGTCTGGCTCCTGTTACACTTGCTTTTGTTCTCGCTGTCACTACAGAAACAGAAAACATTTAACTCACGCAGAGGTAAAGGGGGATGGTTAGGGAAGTTGCTCAAAATAACTCTTGCTAAATGACACTATCCCTTTAACGTGACATTAAGTCTTGGAGTTTGTACTTTAAATCGGACTTACGACTTATTATCTTTATAATGTTTGATATGGTTTAATGATTAGCTTTTGCTTTCTGTTGAAGAAACTTTACCTCCTTACTAATAAACTAAAGTTATGATCTTATATATCCACAATACGACAGGACTGGGTGCAGGTGTTATGGACCTATTTACACGCTACAGTTATCATATTTGACATTCAAAATATCAATAAATACCCACCTTGTCGTCTATGGCATCCCCCTGCTTCTTTGTCAGAGCAACGATTCTTTCGATTACTTCCTCTGAGAGCAAAAGAACACAAAGGGGAAGCATTATTAATGTGTTGGACATAATAGTCCTAACAGCTTTTACATAATACTGCATAATAATCTAATGTTTTCAACTTTCACTTTCATATGTAGTGCAGCCGTTTTTTGATTACTTTGGTTTTCTTTTACCACACTTGCTGTCGATACTGTACTTTTTTAAATAGTCTACATGTTTAAACGGTTTCTTACCATCTGAAAGAGGTATGGTTTCCTCTTTGACCTCGTGGACAATCTTTTCCAGCTCTTTTGTCACCGTCTCGTAATAAGAGTATGTAGGTTCCACACTGATGACAGCTGCAAAGCAACAGTTATGGTTATTTGTAAGTGAACATATGCAAAAACATCATGCAAATAAAGCACTTCTATAACAGTAATATGACCCCGTTCTGATTCAAATGCTGCAACATTAAATTATATCACAAATAAGGTGAATTTATTCCCACACTCACCTTCCACTCCAGTGATGTCATCGGGGTTGAGATCTTTAGCAGGTTTATTAGGTTTGATCAGAGATAACCGTCTTTTTGAGAACCTTCTCCTTATGGACTTTTTTCTCATGGATTTCTTCCGTAAGGTGGCTGGAGCGGCTTCGGTGACGGTAGACTCAGGCATCTCCGGTGGACTGTCCTCCTCTTCGTCCTCGTCTTTGTCCTTGCTACTCTTCTGAGAGAAAAGTCCAATGAAACTTTTCCACAGCGAGGGTTTCTTGGTCTTTTTCTTCTTCTTTTTGGGCTTCTCTGGTTCTTCGGGACACGTCTCGGGCAGATCCGTTGGAGGTTCAACCACAGAAAACACACCGGCTTCCCCGTCGCTTATACCATCAGCCAAGTGAAGAGACGGGTCGCTGGAATGTCGCCGATGCTTTTTTGGAATGGTCACCCACTTCTCCTTCTTCCTGGCCCTCTTATCTCCCAGCGCGCCGTCGTTCAGGCTGAGGCTGCGCTTGACGTACACCTCCAGCAGACGGATCGTGTCCTTGTGAGGAACAGAAATCAGCTGGCCGATCTCAGGCCCTTGTATTTCCTCTTGCATTTCCATAATGGGGTCTGAAGACGAGACAACATCAGATGTGCAATTGGTTATTCATTGTCTTTTTTGCATAATAACAATAATAATCTAACCTTTATTGATCCCCTTGGGGAAATTCCTTCTCTGCATTGACCCATCCTATTCAAAGTTAACCTTAACTATACATACTAGGAGCAGTGGGCTGCCGCCGTGTAGTGCCCGGGGAGCAGTCAGGGGTTAAGGGCCTTGCTCAAGGGCCCACAGTGGTGGTGACTGGGACAAACGGTCGCTCTCACTTCCCACCTCAACCTCTTGCCAGTCCGGGGACTCAAACCGGCGACCCACCGGTTACAAGTTCACTTCACAAACCACTAGGCCACCACTGCATCAAACTAGTGCCATTTCACATCAAAAAGCCTTTATACAGGGCCGCCGTGTAGCTCACTGAGTTAAGGCGTTACCATGTGGGTGCAGGTCGCCAGCAGCGGTCATGAGTTCGAGTCTGGCTCAAGACCCTTTGCTGCATGTCTCTCTCCTCTATACCCCCTTTCACCCTCTATCAATAAAAATGCCCCCCCCCCCCAAAAAAAAAATCCTTTACAAATTTAATATCTTAGGAGACACTTTACAGCTTTAGAGCCAAACCACAGAGAAACAGTTTATGCCAGTTTTCAAGCACCAGCCTCTAAGTTGAGACTTTTATTGTTTTTATTGTTTTATGTGACATGAAATTGAATATATTTGGTTTTTGCAGTGCTGTGCAGACAAAACAAGCAATGTACAGATTTTAGCTTGGGATTTAGAAAGAAAAGTGGGCATTTTGCACAATTTAAGACCCAAAATTAATCAATTACTAAAGAAAATAAGTCAGCAGATTAATCAGTAATTAAAATAATATAATTAATAATAAGATGCAGCCAAGTTGAGTTATAATAAGGGTGAAAATGAGGATTATTTTCATGAACAATCTGCTCTTAAAAGTGAGATCGCGTGCAGCACTCTGACTGTACGTGACATAACAGCTTGTTTGTCTGCTCAGATTAGTCTACAGTCAGTGACAAATAGATTAACTGTAACTGGTTCAGCTCCTAACTAAACATATGTTAAGAAAAGCCTGTTTGTTGTTCCACATAACTGTTTTAAAATGACCCAGATGTTCCATTACAGTGTAAATCAGTAGAGGTTTTCACACACATGCAACAAGTCAGAGGAAGAGGAAGGACAGTAAAAAATAGAAGTAGTAGTTCTAAAAGTCGTACTGTACTTATTTAATGCTACAGCTGCTGGATCACTGACTCACCTCCACCGCTGTAAAGCCGTTTAAATCCGCAGTGAAGTTTATTCCTGTAGTTAGAGACGCGGCTGACAGCAGACTGGCTTCAGTTCAGTACAGCAGAGTTCTTCATGAGGGGAGAGAGTTCAGTCCGTCTACCTGCCCGGTCCGCTCCTCTCCGCCCATATTAGGTCATGTTGCTGTTTCCTGCTCACCTGTAAGCAGGTGTCGTCATGTCGTCTGGAAGGCGGAAGTAATGAAGACCTAAAAACATCACCTGTCTTCCTGCTTTGCATTAGAGCCACGAGACGTCAGGCTTGACGCTTGTTTACGGTTTCGGCGTCGCTCTCGGTTCTGCAGTGGAAAACGTCCTCCGGTGCTCTAACAGGCCACGTTTTACAGGAACTAAAACACACCATTTCCTGTCAGCGGGTGCTTTTAATAGAAACCGTGTCAACTTTACATGTTATGAAACACTGCTGCCACATTTAGTAGGACACGAGAAAATGCTGATTATAAAAAATACTTCACCATAGAGATAGATAGATAGATAGATAGATAGATAGATAGATAGATAGATAGATAGATAGATAGATGTAAGAAGTAGTCCAATTACTTAAGTTAACAGTTAAGCTGTACAATGACATAAATAAATACATTTAAATAAATACATACATAGAAAAAATAAATAAATCAAACACAGAATTGATTGTATCTCAAACATAACATGTCCTGAGAACACTTTTTTCTAAAGAAACAATACTTTTAAAATGGGACTCCATGTATTTTTAAATATTAAAAACAGAGAAATTAAGGAAGATAAGTGATGTCAACATTTCAATATCTTTAAATAACCATACAATGAAAATACAACAACACAGTTGTTTTTTTAAGGGCAGTGGTGGCCTAGTGGTTTGTGAAGCCAACTTGTAACCGGTGGTCACCGGTTCGAGCCACCAGACTGGCAAGAGGTTGAGGTGGGAAAGTGAGAGCGACCGCTTGTCCCAGTCACCACTACTGTGGGTCCTTGAGCAAGGCCATTAACCCCTGACTGCTCCCCGGGCGCTGCACCACAGCAGCTCACTGCTCCTAGTATGTATAGTTATGGTTAACTTTGAATAGGATGAGTCAAATGCAGGATCATAAAGGTTTTTTATTTTTTATTTATTCAAGCAGGGCTTGCCGAACTATTTTGACCATGACTACTACATAGGACACCACATACTTATTAATTCACTTAAAAATATTCACATATTTATTATTTATTTAAAATATTATACAAGTCATCTAAGAAGAAGTTAAATTAAAGCTGCAAGCAACAAGAAGCGAGAACCCGTCCAGGGTTCTCGCTTCTTGTTGCCGGGCGACCGAGACATATGGTTATCATTTGGCCCGGACTTAAATCACACCTGTGAAGTTTCAGGCCATTGGGAGCAAGTACAGGCCAGTTACACAGCACTTACTGTTTGTTTCATGGTGAAATGACAGTAAATTAAAAATGGCGGCTTTCCTGTTGCATTGTGGGTATGGGTTCTATAGGATTTTTTGTGCACCTTGGGGTGATACATATGTGTGCCGAATTCCGTAGCTCAAGGTGAAACGTAGTCCGGGGGCTGAA
>OMNN01047482.1:0-10216 GCA_900302755.1 Chromis chromis
GGTGAAGTGAATAACATTGATCATATTGGTACTATGCGGGGTTCTGCTGGAAAACCTTCCCTTTTGGCATCTGTGTTGATGAGACTTAGACACCCAAATAAACATTGTCCCAGAACAAGCACACTCCCTCATGCAAATGGAAATCCCAAATGTCACTTGCCTACCCCCGCAGGAAAATGCACCCCACCACATGGCAAAGACATCAACCAATCAGGAACATCTTGAGGAACATGACAATGGCCCAAGATGTTGATTTGACCTCCAAACTTCCTAGACCTCATTCTGATCAATCATCAACAGGATGCAGTGGAACAAGATGGATTGACAGAGGCCCCACTGCACAACCCAGAGTACCCAAAGGATCCATTGCCAACGTCCTGGTGCCAGACCCCATAGGACACCCTGAGAGGTCCTCTTGTCCATGCCCAATGGTTCAGAGCATTTTTGACCACATAAGGGGGACCAACACAATATTAGGCAGGTGGTCATAATGTTATGCCTGATTGGTGTATACATACGGAGACCAGAGGCTTCTGTGTGCACAGCCACGTAGGCTCTAGCCTCTAGTCTCCAGCTACTGCAGTTATAAGTGTATGACCAAAAATTACTTTGTGATTTTAACTACATGGGCTGTTCTCCATTTTAGACGTCAGTAGCGTCGTTGCTCATGTACTTTAAATTGTGGGAAGCCAAAATTATAATTGTGAATAATTAATTGTTTATCAATAAATTGTGCACTCCTAACTTAAGTACCGCACTTGAATCTTTGATTGAATACTCAGGGCCATATCTACATCCATAATCCAACAGAACTCCACGTAAACGCAGCCTAAGAACTCCTGCTAGCATCGTCTGACATGATGAATTCATTATCTTCAGAGTTTTGATGGCTTGTAGAACAAGCAATTTGAAGTCACCTTTAGCTCTCGGAGATTACAGTTTAATACATCAAAAGATTTATTGATTACTTGAGAAAATGATCTACAGAATCATTAAAAAGGTTGTTGCTGCCGCCTCAGACATGACCCGACTCCCTCTGTGGTTCCATCCCGCCTTAAATTACAACCAAGAAAACGAGGAGTGCAGGTTTATTCATGCGTCCACTCGCTGCCTGTCATCCACATGTTGTCGGAGCCGCTCCGTCCATCCCATGTTCATTTCCTTGTTCAGTCATGTAAGGAAGATGTAAACAGTACATTGCGGCTGGCTTCTGGAAATCAATGGCGTCGAGCGGCCCAACGCATTAATGAGTTTCCGCGCTCATCACTGAAATCACTTTGCAGTTGCATCATCTTGACATCATTCATCGCTGTTGTTCAGACTCCTGGTGGAGGTCATTATCGGCCGCTTTGCATTTTTATTGCCTCGTTGCATAAATTAAAAACGGAAAAACAAGCGGCTATTCTTTGCATACATGTAAACCACATAAAATCGATGACTGTACTATAACATTAAATGGCAGTATAAACAGCTTAATGTGGTTTTATGTGACAGCGAGAGAGGATGTGTGGGAATGTGCCTTCTTCAAATTGGTTGTACAGTATTTTAGTGTGTATTAAAGGCTGATGGCTCTATTTGAGGCTGTGTGTGTGTGTGTGTGTGTGTGTATCCGTGCATGTGCATAGACCCATGTGAACAAGTGATTTATGGGCTGTTTTTAATCAGGCGCTAGAAAATGTTATTAGACAGCCTTCTCGCGCTCCCTCCGCCTGCAAATGAGCCGGCGCCCGCTGCACCCTGGGATAGCCTCCTGTAATTAGTTCTGGGAACTCACCTGTTACTGAGCGAGATTGAGGGAGAAGGAGGGGAGGGCAGGGACATGAAAAGAGGATGGAGGGAAGGTAACAAGCCGACATAAACAAACAAGAGGAGGTGAGGGAGGTTGAGGAAGAGGCGACCAGAGAGGAAGACGAGCGAAATCAACTGACCTCAGCATCCCTGCAGCGTCTTTGTCTCCTCTAACAAGCTTCCCAGCATATATTAGAGTTGGGTTTTTAATTTTCGGACTGTAGGATTCGTGTCAATACTTTCTCAAGTGCAAGAAATCCACAAACTTTCTCGACTTTCTTTCACTAATAAGTTATTGCCAGAGGAGCCACAGTCATCAATTGTTGTCTGAGCACTTTTAAACTAATTGTCCTGCCCTGAAAAACGAAGACGGTGATTAAATTAGAAGTAAAATTATCCTGGCTAAAGTATTGTTGTACTTTTATTTATCGTTTGGGCTTGGTGGAGTATCATTTTGGCTCTTATTAGGTCTGAATGCTAATCAATGAAGAAAAAGCTATTGCAGTGATTGCTGGGTACTAGTCTAATACTGGAATTTGTCCATTTTTAATAGAATAGAACAATGAATAATAAGAAAAACTTCTTTTTGAGGGACCCAAGGAAGCTTTATGGAGAGAAACAGAGTAATAGCAGAAACAGAATATAATATTAAATGTGGAATAATGTTATAAACATTGCAGAATGTAGCAGGTTTTAATTAAAAAAACTTAATGAAATCAGACATTAAAAGCTGTGCTATCAATATTTTTGCATTAACAGTCGATCATATGACTTGTTTATATGTTACAACCAAACAAATAAAATGAACAACAAGCAGGTGAATAGTGGAGCATTTTCTAAGACGTCAGTGGAGACCAAAAGGGAGCTAAAAGGAGAGTAAATGTTCGTCAGGTGGCTCCAAATACTTAAAATAACCAAAATAAATATGATGTTAACTAGTGAATAGGTAGCTGTTTGCTAATGACACTTTAATAAGTGTTATTGGACATTGTGCTTGTTCTGATCCCCCCAAGTGGCCAAACAAATACCCCTGTGTCTGTTTGACTGATGTGACGCATAACAGTGAAATACCGTTAAGTGAATAAACTGAAAGGCATGTCATATTTAAAAATTTGCCACAAATTCAACTATTTATAATTGCCAGAAACTGTAAGAAAAAGAAAAAAAAGAATCCTAGATTGTCAACTTTCTGATGGTCCTTGAAACACTCATTTGTGACGTGCTGTTCCTTCATCGAAGCTAAAAATGTTGGTATTTCCTAAAAAATCAAAAATTGCTAAAAATGAACAATTTAATTTAAACAGCTTCTGTAAAAAACAAAAAATTCTCCACTCCTTGGCACATCAGAGAAGACATCAGTGACTCAGCTGTGACTAACACTCACATGACAAAAATTCTGTGACTTTTCAGAAGAACTTGACTGTTTTCACAGAGCAGGTAGGACATTGTGATCTATAGTATGTATCACAGTTTATTTCCCTCCAGTGTTTGTTGTGCTGTTTCTCGAGGTGCAGGATGCAGCGGAGAAGCCACTAGTATCTCAGCTGCAACCAACAGTTGTGTAAGAGAATATTCGGGTGAACTGGGTTGAACTGCAGGCTGTGTACACAGAGCAGATAGACAGATTTCTATATTGTGTAGAGTCACCACTTTTCCCCCAGTATTGGTAACACCTGTGGGCACTTGTTGAATGAATTAAATTGAACTTTTTAAAATGATTTATGGCACAAAACTGCTGCACAGAAGACATTTTTGCATTCTCGCTACTTCTAGTCATGGTTGTGCTGTTTCCATAGACATGCAGGACTTTATGTTGCAGTGAAAAATGAACCTACAGTGAGGAAAAATGTGTCCGGCGCAATAAACGCCTGGAAACTGCTTAAAGGTTCTGAGGTTTAAACACATGTAATGCTTTTAAATGTGATTTTAAATACATGTATTATAGCATAAGTGATGTTTTTATTGGTAATACTGATTTCACAGGCCCTGATAAGTAACTAGATGATTAACCTGACCTTCCTGTCACAGTGATCTCTTCAAATGTTTAATGTCAGGAGGTAGTTTTACAAAACAGACATCAGTTCGGAGAGACGACAAAATTTAGACTTTTCAAAAAACATATTTTTCCGGCTCGCCACCCTGCCAGAGTCATCATGTGACTCAGCTGCTTTTTGTCGCTTCGCTGAGCCCTGATGGAATGGCTGTAGCCGGCCACGAGCGCTCCCTCGACAGCCAATCACAACAGCCGCCTGTCACTCCCCAGCCACACAACCACGAAAACACACACCCACGGAAATCTAACAACCCAAATTGTCAGTGCACATGTATACAATTTAAATGTGCACATATGGAGGCCCAGCTGCTGCACGAACACACACACACACCCACCCTGCACTGCTCTGATGCTCCTGACAGGCCAGTAAAAACATTATGAAATATTCAGTGAGTCTCACTGAGGTTTGGCTTCTACCTGTCTCAGCTCTTCTCGGCTGCTTTGTGTATGTTTGTTTGCACGGGAGAGGAAGAGATACTGTCTGTGTTGGCGTCAGACTTTTTTCTTTTTCCCCTCATGGATGTTTTCGGCATAAATACGTGAGCATGTTCACGCTTGTATGCGGCGAGCGGCGGATCGCGCGTCAGCTTGCAATATCTCTCAATTCTTGCTGTCACGGTTGTGTGTAATTGGGTGTGAGCCAGCCGAAACCTTTTGTCTGCGTGTTGCCTCGTGCTTACATCAACCGTGTTGTGCTTGTAAATAACAAAAAACCAAGTCGACAAAGTTGGATACAGACTTTCAGCCACTGTATTCCCAGCCCCGAAGCATATACCTTCTTTTTTTCCCCTACTTCCTTTAACATAAAAAGCTTGTTACGGATGCAGGTGAACTTCTTCTCACCTGATATAAAAGAATTACCAGAATAATTACAGGCTTTTTCTCAGCGTTACCGAGACTGTTGACACGTCTGTGCTTCTTTGAGAATAAATGAGCTTTTCCCCTCGAATGTGGAGGAAAAAAAAAACACCTTTTCTCAGCTGAACTGCAGTTTTTGTGTTCTCAGGTAATCAATGGGCCCGACCAAACACACTCAGCATTTCAGATGCAGAAGAAGACAAACAATCCAGCTGTGTAAGCCTTCGGTGTGGAATCCATTCTAGTCATTTACGGCTACCGTGATCCAAAAAGTCAACGAATCTCGAGATTATTGACGATGGAGATTTGAGCTTCAAATCTCCCTCTGTAGTTTAAAGTGGGAGCTTGTCCTTTGAGCTTGGATGTGCTATCTTGACATCCTTCCCGCTGTTCGAAAATTACCCCTCTCTTCCCCCCCTCCGACTGCCTTTTGTAGAAGGTCTTTTGTGTAGTAATAATCACCATTACTTCTCCGCAGTTTTGTTTCCTCCCCCTCGACCATTAAAACTTTCCCTGTATCTATGCGAGTCAGACGCCTGCCACCGGGGATGCCGTCTGGCGATTAGCAGACCGTATCACCATTGTAGCATCTCTGTGCAAATGAGGGAGCCACTTCATTGGTGCTGAGGAGAGCAAATCCAGAAGGGTATTTGTTAAATGACTGCAGTTATAATCCTTCATAGAGCAGAGAAATGGACATTTATTTATTCATGTGAAACAGATGCATCATAAATTCTGGATCAAAACATGGTCTAACCAAACACTGTAGGCATGTAATATTCCTTTACAATTACAATTTCATTTTAGCAGATGCTTTAATCCAAAGCGACATACATAGGTAGGTAGGCGGGGCAGCATTAAGGACCTTGTCTAAGGGTCCTCACTGGATACCTGCAACCTGACCGGGATTTGAACCACCGATCTCCCATGCCAAGGTCTGGGGTGTTGGTCACTGAGCTATCCAGCTGCTTTAAATGACTTATGCTTCAGAAAGAAAGAAGATTCTGGGTGTTTTTGCTCCTGTGGGCTCATTTGTTCCTGCAATATAAAGTCCTGCACCTCTATGGAAACAACACAATCCTAGAATCAACATGTACAACATTTCCCAAGTGTCGACAGGTGTTACCTATACTGGGAAATAAATGGTGCCTCTAAATACTATAGATATTTTCTGTTTTTAATGTGTTCCCATGCTTGTTTCCAATCCGCTTTGTGAAAACACAGCCTGCAGTTCAACCTAGTTGTTACAGAATCCTTTTTGTGCGAATGATTTATATTTGGTAAATTTTGTCAAAATCTCACAGAGGATGAGTTTGAGGACTGTCGGAAAGCTGAAAATGTTATGATTCGTTCTGTTTTTACAGTTTCAGGCTCTGATAAATGGTATCATTTTGCCAATATTTTTTTAGTGATAACTTTCAAACCTGCTGGCATGTTTTGGGGTTCAGATGTATAACTGGAGAAATCTCTAGTGTATTTTCTAGTGATGCGCGAAAATGGATTTTTGCCCACTTTGCCATCATTTTTGCCGATTGCGGATGCAGATATATGCACATATTTTTCCACCTAAAAGCAGAGAACATCAAGTCTCTCTTGTAGTGAATTTAACATATTATTCTGCCTGCTCTTATTGTGATGGTCCACTGGCTGGAGCTTAAAAAAAACAATGCTTTTCAAATAGGAAAAATAAGAACTCGTCATATTTTGTTTTATGGAGAAACGTAAACCTTGAGCCTGAAGTGTGTTTTCTGTCTGCCGATGACATGATGCATACCTAATAATTTTAAAATTAGAGTTAGCAAAATAGTTTTACATTTGAAGGAAAAAAAGTCCTGATTCAGAGAGAAACATGTATGCTATCTTGCAAAGACTTAGAAGAAATGATTGCTACAGCTAATGTAGCGTAGCATAAAGAATGGAAGTATGGGGAAACGGCTAGGTAGCCTGGCTCTGTCCAAAAGTAACAAAAATTGGCCGTGTCAAAAATGTGGTGTTGATTAGCTGTAGTACCTGGTTGCACCACTAGGTGGAACCTCTTACTGTTTAGTAAGGTAGAAGACTCATTTGTAGTTTTAAACACTGTAGTGGTGGTTGCTCAGACTAGGGGTAGTTCTATGTTGGCAATCAGAGAGCATTGTGGGGGTTTAGTTAACAAAGGGCCACCATGACAAAGTCTTCTGTGGTAGTTAATGACTTCTGACCAGAGATCACGTATTGAAGATGAGCTGTACTTTAATGTGGCAGTGCTCCCAAGCTGGCTTGGTGGCTAACGATACCAAGCTGCTTTTATGGAAAATGTAACGTATCTGTGGTTAAAAATGGCTTGTCAGCATCTTTTTTTAAATTTTTTTTTTAGAAAGTTTATTTGTCCCCAGGAGGCAATTCAATTTTTGCATATCCCAGTTGGGATCAGACCGCAGGGTCAGCCATGGTACAGCGCCCCTGGAGCAGGAAGGGTTAAGGGCCTTGCTCAAGGCCCCAACAGTGGCAGTGGGGGTTCAATCCTCTGACTTTCCGATCAGTAGCCCTGGGACTTAACCATTGTGCCCCCCTGGAAACATATCAACTGTACTTGATTTGCTTCAAGAAATAATCAATTGATTGGTAATACTTGGTCACCTTAGATTCATTTGCATTTAAAATACAACTTGTTTCAGTAAAGAAGAAAACAAAAAAACAATGCCTAGTGATGCGATGTATCAGAATAAACATTTCATGCAGTGAGTCTCCAAACACTCTGATGACATGCTATGGCTGGAAAGAAATGATTGACGTAGCTTGAAACCTTCGGGAGCCAAAGAGACTTTACACTCAGTCAGATGGGAATATTGACACTCCTTTTTTTTTTCTCTCTCTGCATGTTAACAGCTTCATTAGATATTTTCCAGACCAGACTGAGAGTCAGTAATTAGATAATTGGACATGTGTAAAAGTCAATTTGAGAGGCCCTAACAAATCCCTGCACAACACGCATACACGCATGTTCAAACAATATCCAACCATATGTCATGCAAACATATAGCGCGAGTTGTGTTGTCGTCGCTCTGTCTTTGAGAGGATCCCTCAAGAGCTGATTGAGAGAGCGTGTACTGTTAAAAAAGCCATCTGTGGCAGCCGCCCAGCTCATGCTGTGCTTTGAAAGCCTGATCCCATTCACCAAGACGTATCAGCCAGCAAAGGGCTGTGAAAAAAAAACATTTCAAAGGATATACTTTCCACACTTCTTAGCAACAAACAAATCTGAGAGAGCGGCTGATTTCTGCAAACACTTATTGACCAGTCTGTACTTTTCTAGCAGTGTAGATGCGTCCTGGGTATACCTCAGACAAAACACTGTGTTTGTATTTGAGGTCTAGTGATGGTTTTTATTCCTCATTGACACTGACTTTGACTTGGTAAAAAGCTTTTCAGACAGATCTGTTCGGAGGATGGTGTCTAAGTACTCAAAAAAAGTAGAGTGGACTTTTTAAAATTCTGTCTAAAGCTAGGTTATTTAACCGCAGGGTGCTGGACGAGGGTGTAAACAAGTCTACAGCTGTATATACTTATTTGACAGTAGCAAATTCTGATAATAATATTTGACAGGAATCTATGTATTTTCCTGTTATTTCTGATCATTTGATAAACCAAAAAGTCTATTAGATTTGAGTAAATAAAACAGAACTAGTTAAAATCCATCCTTCTGTACTCTCGGCACAAGTCAAACATGTCTCTGGTGGATCGTGGTCTTCATCAGGGTTGTCTCTGATTGTGTTTGTGATATTCACAGACAGGATATTAAAGCACAGCCAAGGTGAAGAGGATATCTGGTTTGGGAACCTCAGAGTTGCGTCGCTGCTTTTTGCGGATGATGCATTTCTATTCGCTTCATCAGACCATAACCTTGAACTGGGGTGGTTTGCAGTCGAGTGTAAAGAGGCCAGAAGGAGAGTCCTCCAAGGTGAGGCCTTTGTACTCTGCTGGAAACTGGTGGCTTGCTCCTGCTGGTTTGGGAGTCAGTTGCTGCCAAAAGTAAGGTAGTTTAAGTATCTCGGGATCTTTTTTGACTGAGCATGAGAAGAAGAAGCTAAGTCTGAAGGCAATGCTTTTAATTTACCAGTTTTTCTATGTTCCAAGCCTCACCTATGGTCATAAGATCTGGGTAGTGACAAAGAATGAGATTACGTATACAAAAGGCAGAAATGGGTTTCTTCTGTAGAGTGTCTGGGCTCAACTTTGGACATAGTGAGGAGCTCGTACATCCAGAGTAGAGTCGAGCTCCGTTGCATCGATAGGAGCTAGCTGAGGTGGTTTGGGCATCTGGTTCGGATGCCTACTGGACACCTTTATTTGGAGGTTTGCCGGGCAACTTGAAGGAGACCGCAGATTAGACCCAGAACATGCTGGATTAATTATATCTCATCTGGCCTGGGAACACCTCAGGATCCCTCAGGAGGAGCTGGAATACATTGCGAGGTAGATGGACGGGATAAATGGTTTGACAGCTGTATGGTCCCAATTCTTATCATTCTGGCTCGCCATTTCCATGTGGTGCTGCCTAAAACCTCATTAGAGAGGCACCACATATTATTCTATGCATTGCAAAGTAAAATCAATGGCCTACGTCTTAGAAATAAGTAAGGATGCTGGTGTTTAGTTACTATGTTCACTTGTAGGATGAAATGTTTCTCTTGATATGTTTATGATTTCAGTGCCAGGCTTTCAATTCCCAGTTCTGGACTGATGACATTTAGCTTCATGAACGCAGCAGGGATCCTAGTCTGTTGTCAAGTAAAAAACATGAAAGCTTCTATGATGTAGATGTTTTCCTTCAGTCTGGGGATTACGTGGGCCTCTGTGAACCGAGAAAACACTTGAATGCATTTCAAAACCTGGTTAACATTTCTAAAACACCACCACCGACAACAAAAAAAATATCACCTTTTTATATAAACGGGGGCTTATTTTCTTAATTCCTTAAAAGTTACCATTTTAGAATACACCATGCATTATTATTTGCTAAAGCTCACCTGGAGCACCGTGCTGAGTTGCACAGTGCCTCATATCCATGTAATGGGATTACACTGATCTACTACATGAAAAAAATGTCATTGTAATCTTCCCTTCAACTGTAAAAAATAGCTCCGTAATCACATAAGTAGTTAGACAAAAATAATTACTGTTGGATTAGAGACTGCCAGGTCATAGAGGGGGGTGTCTGGCAGAACATAAAATGACTGTTAGGTTATACAGAAAGTGTGCAGTTACCAGAAATGCTGTTTGTCCAGGTGCCGAACACTGGGCCTCCCATTCCGGCCTAATATTTCAGTCTAATCAGCTAATTAATTATGCAAACTGAATTAATTTGCCATGTTTACACACCAAACACTGCTCATTTTAGGGCCGTGCAGCTGTTTCCAACCACGTCGTTTTAAGTCTTGTTTTCATGCATTTGCCTTCATCATAGCAGATGGATTACAAGCCTGCATGTTAGCAGCGCTTTCACCATCTATTAGTAGTTATGATACAATGTCCGAG
>OMNN01047486.1:30986-41188 GCA_900302755.1 Chromis chromis
ATTTGAACTATGTGCTATTCATTTAAATCAGCCTGGTATTAGGCAGAGCTGGCCCTACCCAATGAGGCACCCTAGGTGAGATTTTATATGGCGCCCCCCTCCATCGGCGATTTACATACGCTTACAAAAGAAATCAAATAGCATTGTTTTGTAGTAATATTAATTGGGCATTGCTTTACATTTTAATCAATGTGAGCTTTTCCATTTTAAGAGTTAATAGTAATAACTAGTTTTAATATAATTATATTGAAGGTGAAATTTTTCCCGATTTTGTGGCGCCCCCTGGAGGCCATGGCGCCCTTAGCATTTGCCTATATTGCCTAATGGGCGAGCCGGCTCTGGTATGTGTTATTAAGTATGAGCTAGCATAAGAGGCCTTTTCTAGATTAACATTTTTTTTAGCGTTTTCAGAGCTTTATTTTAAAGGTAGGGAAAGGGAATTTTTAAATTTTAAAGGGAAAAAAATTAATTCAAGAGATCTAAAACTCAACTCCCACTTGAATTAAATTGAATACTTTTAATTAAAATTTTAAATGTAAGTTCAATGTTAATAATATTATTATGCGTTGTCAAGTGTCTTATATAGCAGCAATCACATGCCACAGCATTTATAGCCTTGTTTTGCAGTGTTGACCCTAGATGGGTGTAATCAACACTATATACATGCTCAGAAACACAAAACACAACAAGCACAATACAAACAACGTCAGCTTCTTTAGGTTTGTATTTTATTTTGAAAGTCTCAGTGAGTAAAGCTCTAACCACTGTGATGTCGCTCGCTAATAAAACTTTTAATAAAATTTTTACCCAACCCGCACAACTATTTCTGTCCTCACGGCAGCTGTTACTCCAAGAATAATGTCAAAGCAATAACACAAATCAGCGGTTAGCTCAAGTAAAACTACCTGGCTCCGTGAAAAACTACTCCCATTAGCATGTGGGTAGCAAGCTCTTTGCACTTTTGACTTTGTGTTTATCCATCTTCGTAGCAGCATGCACCGGTGCAACTAGAGCACAGATGATTTATAGCTGCAAACCTTTGGAGCAGGTGGTGCCTCGACCCCACTTCGCTTAACCCTTCTGTCTTTTTCTGCTTGGCTCGCTTTTTCACTTATCCTCCCGTCTTATAAACTGTGTCTTCCGAGCTTTTCGACCATAAACAGGTGAAAAGAAACAAAACATGGGAAGGAAAACTTTGTCTGATGTTATATTCCCAAGTATGTAGACACTTTTCTTTTTCAGTGCAATTGATCTCCCATAGGTGATTGTTTATTTTTGCTTTTATTAATGTACCTAAGTTACTTTACACTGTAGATATTTTGTTTTTTAAAGAACTGCTTTCAGAATTTTAAGTAAATTTCCACTTTATGCAGGACAATTTGGAGTGAACAAGTGTACAGAAAATTTAAGAAGAATGGGATGGGAGGAGAGAGAAAAAACAGAAAGGAGACACAGGAAGAAAGTAGGAGAGTGGAGGAATGGAAAGAGAAAGGACAGGAGAGGAAAGAGAGGAGGAGAAATGAGAATCCAAAAAGCACTTGAATGCCGAGCGCAGCTGCAGAATGGCATTTCATTGGGATCTGTCAGCTCAACTCTGATTGGCCTGACATTGCTAATCCCTCCAGATGTTCAGCATTAACTGATGAGTGCGTGACTGTTTTGTGCGGGAGAAAAAACGGGGAGAGGGTCTGAGGCTGCCATGGCTGGCGGGCCCAGGGTAAACAGGGCCTCTCAGGGACCACTGTCCATGGGATTTGGGGAGATTTGGAAGACAGGATGATCCGGCATCCGGGAATTAGGTGGCACAGAGCGCGGATTGTGTCAACAGTTTAGGACAGAGGTTGCACATGTGACTTCCCGTCCCCCCCCACCATCTACATATTAGAGATATTTGTTTGCTCACATAAAGAAATGCCAGACACTTATTGTGGAAACAGCAAGCTCAACAGAATTCATAGAGTTATCCTGAACTTTGGTACCACTTTTCCACATGTATTACCTTGGCGATAGTTGAAACTAAATCAAATTTGTGTTACTTGGATAAACGACAAGGTGGAACTGCTACTGAAAGCAACATGGTCATGGCAGCAGAAACCATAGATTGGGAGTCATTGCAAAGGAAATAAAATGTCATTTTAGATACTGGGAGAATTTTTTTAATGGAAAAAAAGTCACATGATCGAGGTGCCCCGATAGCCAAATGATTATGTCGTGTGACCCACGTGCAAAAGCATAGCGGCTGTGCCAGGTTCGAGTCCGACCATGGCCATTTACCGCATGTCCTTCCCCATTCTCTCCCATTTCTGACTCTATCCACTGTCCTGTCATCTCTAATAGAGACACGAAAAGGCCAAAAATAAATCTTAAAAAAAAAAAAGTCACATGATCGTTGCGTCATGAATGAAGGAAGGATATGTGGTGATTGATAAGACCTGATCAGGAAGTGAATGCGGTTGTCTGCGTCACTGTTTCCAAAAAAATCAGTTTCTACCCATCCAGACTAAACCTCAAACGGAGTAGTGTAAATGCAAGCAGAAGTTATGAGTTTGAAAATGAAAGATAGAACAGAAAGTTAAATTTCCCTACCCACAGTGTAGGTTAAAGTTGTTGAGTTGAGATTGGTAGTTTTATAACAGTTTATTCAAAGGAAACTCTTTAATGTATTTATATAACGGGTAACTTGTTTGTCTAATGCAGTAAAATGTGGTTATTTCTAAGCTTGTGTCCTGTTTTACTTTATGAGACATGATCAAAAGGTTTTGAGACAGTGGAATTAAAAATCTGAAAACCCGAATAGTGATTTAAATTTGGCTGACATCCCTGTTGAAGTAGTCTCCTTGTGCAACCATGCAAAGCTTCTGCAACCCGTGTAATGCTCACTTACATCGATCAGCCACAACATCATGACCACTGACAGGTGAAGTGAATAATATTGATCATATTGGTACTATGTGGTGGAAAACCTTGGATTCTGGCATCCGTGTTGATGAGACTTAGACACCCAAATAAACGTTTTTTTTTGCCTGATGTTAACATTATCAAGGACCATCCGCAGTGGGTGCTGAATCTCCTAAACTGTATCACAAATGGCAACTCTTTTTTTTTTTTTAAGAGTTATTTTTGGCCTTTTATGCGTTTATTGGATAGGACAGTGGATAGAGTCGGAAACAGGAGAGAGAGTGGGGAAGGACATGCGGTAAATGCTCGAGGTCGGAATCGAACCCAGGACAGCCGCTACGCCTCTGCA
Organism: Chromis chromis; assembly: GCA_900302755.1. Lineage (NCBI taxonomy): Eukaryota > Metazoa > Chordata > Actinopteri > Pomacentridae > Chromis > Chromis chromis. The sequence continues at coordinate 34,234 of OMNN01047486.1, forward strand.
CTTGGGTCACGCGACATAACCATTTGGCTATTGGAGCACCCCACAAATAGCAACTCTTAAACTTGATTCTCATTATGGGGGAAAGGGATAAATAATAGTTAGCCAAATCTTGCAAGTAGGATGAGCAGGAAGTAATGACTGTATTGTTGGGGCTAATTACCGGTGCACCACCACATGAATGTTCAAGAAAGCAATGAGCATGCTCCCGGTGCCTCGTTTCTTCTCTTGATGGTAACCGCAGACCCACCTCTCGTCACCAGTTATGATCCTCAACATTTGGAGGTTGGATCATCCCAGTTCTCCAGTTTGAGCTCCATGGAGAAATCACAAATGTGCATGACATGTTGCACACGCTTGACACGGTCCATGCATGCGGACTACATACAGTATGAGAACTTTTTGATCACTCTGTTTTAGTGGAACTACATCACATAGACAGTGGCAGTAACTAGTGCAGAATACATGGGCATAAATGTTTTTATTTTCCAGCTGTAGGGGAGTCTAGAGGGTCTCAGTTGCCTTGATTGAACTCTAATGGAAATAGTATACCAAATGCTATGAACATCAACTTTGATGGTGATTTTTAACAAGTTTATCTTTTCATTTTGTACTTATGTGCTTCATTTCTGTACAAACATAGGTGTCACTTCAAGGGCAATGGATGTTATGCGTTTTTGAGCATGTACTGCCATCTGTTTGTCAGTGGCAATTTGCTATCTAGTGACAGACTACATCTGGAAGTATCACTAGGTAGCAAGAAGACAAGTAGTGCCTCACACAGTGTATAGACTGTAACTGTACACACTCTGTACTCTCTAAAAAAAATCATGTAGTCAAGATGTGTATGTAGGAAACATGACATGTGATGGATAAACTGTAAGATTAAAGTACGTTGTCTGGATGTGAGATTCGATGTGAAATGTGGAGGTCAACAGAAAGTGGTCACGGTTGTTGTTGTGGAGACGTAACCTTAAGACCTTTGCTTGTTTTTAAGCAACAGACTTCATATGGCTGCCGTGACAGGCCTGTCTGCCTTTCTCGCTCCAAAATAGACAAGCAGAATGGAAGCAGCTGCACCCGGGCCCCTCTGGGATCCATGCCGAAATGAAACTATCAAATGCCTCCAGACCGAGGACAGATTTCTTAATGTGTGAAAGCTGCGCTGTGTTCACAGACGTGTTTTGTCTGCACTTTTGGACTTGTTAATACAAAGGCTTTTTTCTCTTTCTTCATGTTGCTCTGGGGTTATTAAGCAAAAGGGGAGCTGGAGGAGGTGTGTTGGTCATTCTGTTGGGAAATCAACTGGTTAAAATAACTCAGCAAGTGCTTGGCAAAGTGAATGGGGAAGGCTGTTGGTGGAGGGGAAGGTTGGACAGTGAGACGGGGTGAAGAAGTGGGTATGGCGTGAGTTGGGGGTGGGGCGCAAAGACTGTTCCGAAAGAGCTGGCGGGTTTCCGGACCCCGCCTGAAATCCCGCCACAATTACTCTATTAGCATGCTCAGCTGTGCCTCTGTTTTTCTTTATTCAAGCAACTTATCACAACCGACAAGGCACATGAGGCCATCAGAAAAGGAGCCTGTCAGAGCCCCATTGTGGCCCTCAACCTCCCAGCCTTCACCCAGCCATTGACTCTCAGCTGTGGACGGGAGCCAGAGAAAAGCCAGAGGCATCATGGGAGCTGCGAGTGCACTTGTGGCACTGGTTGTGATTGACAAAACCCTGGCAAAGAGAGTAAATCCCCACGGAAGAATAGAAAGTAAACTTCTGCTAAAAGTCAGCCTTTCAGGAAGGGGAAAAATGTTTAGTTCTGAAAATACTTTAGCAGCTTTCCAGAGGTCAGGGGTCAAAAACTTCAGTTAAATCCAAAAAATCTTGAATATTGAGCACATTGTTGAGTCAGAGTGGTATAAGGACAAGAATGGGCTGTTCATACTGCTTTATTAACATTTTTATTTTGGCTGCACTTGGCATACACAAAAGCTGCTGACTCATATCACAGGGTTCAAATACTGTATGTCTGACACACAGGATGTAGATTTTCACATGACCTTTTCCCCCCCTCTTCTTCTAACTGCGTGTTTTCAAAAATCCCCTTAGCTACGAGAGACAACAACCTCAAAGCAGCAACTCACAGGCTAAAAATGGTAAGTTCTGCTGAGGGTTGGATCATGCGGAGAGGCAGGCCTGCTTGGTTGTTTCTATGAATTAACAATTTAAATGACAGAGCTCATCTCCACGCATGCAAATGTTCCATTAAAACAATTCCGCCATCACTATTTTGCAAGGATACTGTTGCTGCATCCTGGGCTTAGCAACACCCAAGATCATAGTGATTGATTTGAAGAAATGCAAAGAAAGTGTTTTCCCCATCCTGCTGTAGAATGATAATAAGGTGCAACCAGATGATTCTCCACCACTGACGGTATCGGTAGATGAAGAATTCTTGGCTGTGTCAGATGTCTAGATGCCTTTGGATAAATACTGCTCCCCGAAGATCTTTAAAACTGTAAAGTGTAGAAGGTCAGTGGCTGAACCAGCGTGTAATTCAGTGTCAACGGTATAATTTGCAATATCATAAATATCATATGTGCTCCTTGAAAGTAGCTGTGTGAACATAATGATGAAGATGCATGCAGTGTACCAATGCGTCATTGGTACAGTCCTTTCTGCATTTCTGCTGTGATATAAATCAGTATGTCTTCACTAGCAAGTCAGTGAAAACTTTCTTTTTCTAAAGAGGTGAAAACTACAGTCAGTGAAATGATGAACAGTGTTGACAATGTGTTTTATAACCTCTAAGCAAATCCCTATTTATCTCCTGTCACATTTAAAAAAAAAACTCAAGTGACGGCAGAGGGGCTTTAAAACTAAGCTCACGTGTTGGAAACATGCTGCACATGGTTTACATAGCAACCATTGTTAGTGTGGTACAGTAGTTTACACAGAAATGTTTTCCCATGTGTGTCTTTGCTTTCAGGTGATCCTCAGTGGCATCCAAACAATTTTCTGTGATGAATTGAACGTGTCCTCGGCTGAATCAGAAACTGTCATATTGTACATTGTTTGACTCTGTACACATTCTACAGCTGGCTCGAGTCCATTCGTCACTTCAACACCTTTTTTTCTTTCCATAAAATTTACTGATAAAGACACAGATGTTTTACATCTCAGCTGTTTTATGCACCCTGCAATGTGCATTAGCAACAGAGCTGATGGTGATCTTGAGTTAACTTTGTTATTTACAGTTTCCTGTGAAATGCATGTTTGGTTTTCTAATAATTATTCTTTTAGTTGGTTCAATATATACAAAAAAAGCTATTAAAGTGTAAAAATGGGGAGTTGTAACATTAACTGGTGTTTGAGGAGAAGGGACTTCTTGAAGTCATCATGATGATGTTTCCAGGCAACTCGGGAAGATTTGGGAACTTGACTGTGCCTACTCAACAAATATTAACCGAAATGCTGTTTTGAAAACTAAAAATAGTTTGTCTTAATCAGTGGAGAACTGAATTGTACAAAACTTGTTGATAATCCTGATTTTGGAATGTCATTGTAGACAGCACATACACTGATCAGCCACAACATTAATACCACCAGTCGTATATTGTATAGACTTAGACAGACTTTATTGTCATTCAAGTGCACACAGAATGAAATCCCGTTGCAAATAGCTCAGCACAGATTTAGGATATAAAAGTATGTGTTAAATATAAAAGTATACATTAAAATATAATCAAAATATACAGCAGCAAAATGTTATAAGGTGCAATAGTGGATAATAGTAAGTGACCTGAAGTGACCTGTGGAGTTAACAGTAGTGCAAGAGATTGTTTGTGTATATTAAAAAGTAATTGAAGAGGTATGGAAGAGTGAAAACATGGCATCCAGTATGAGCAGCATATTTTCACTTGGAGTTCTGCAGTCTGATGACCTGGGGGGAAAAGCTGTTACAGAACCTGGTGGTCCTGCACCGAATGCTGCAGAACCTCTTTCCAGAGGCCAGCAGGGAGAACAGTCAATGGTGGGGTTATGAGGAGTCACTGATGAATAGGGTGCCTGTTGTTCTAATGTTCGACTGATGTTGGCAGCAGATCCTCCATTGACTGGGCTTGTACTAGTGTATCCAACGGATGCTCGATCACATGAACATCTGGGGAGTCTGAAGGCCAGGTCAACGCCTCAGGCTCTTTGTTGTGTTCCTCAAGCGGTTCTTGAGTGTATTGTTCTGTGTTACCGTTTTCTTCGCCACATGAAGCAACAACCTCTAAGCAGCAACATACCACACTGAAAATTTCAAGTTTTGCAGAGGATTTGGATCCTATTTTCTTTTACCGATTATCCACTTTAATGTGCTTGTCTCCTTGAGTACAAACGTTCCAGCAAAAACAATTCCACCCATCACTATTTTTAGGGGAACACTGAAGCTGCATCCTTCGCTAAGCTCCAGCATCAGAGTGTTCTTTCCCCTATAGCATAATGATAGTGTGGTACAGCCAGACCATTATGTTCTACAGAATGAAATAACAAAGTCAAGACCATGCTGGAGGAGACCACTGGTGTTTGGGAGTACCATCACCATGGTTTGCAGCAATGTTTACCCAAGGCTCTCCTAGCAGAACAATGAAATGTAGGGAGGTGGTCGATGTTACCTACTTCACCTGGTTGCAGCTGATTAGTGTATATATCTACTGTACGATTGCAATCCATTCAAAAATAAATTAAAATGAGTTTAGGCTAAGATCTGATAGTCAAAACAATGCAATTAGAAAAGGAGACACAGGAGACACTTGAGCCTTTATCAGTTTGACATGATTCATGTAGATGTTGTGTAAGTATTGTGAGTGTAAGGTATCAGTTCAGCTCAGCGCAGTGTTTTTGTTGTGTGCCGTCTGTGTCTTGGCAGTGTTAACATGCTGTATGTGTGGGTGTGGTTGTGTTGCTCATGTGTGTGCGCATTGTGTTTAAGCCGCCTGGCAATAAGTCACAATACAGTCTAAATGTGACTCTGTGTGTTGACCCCGTGATGAAGGAATCATGAGAAAGCATACAAGCACACATTTGTATTCCTGTCTGTGTATCTTCTGTTTGTTTTGTGTTTTGCATGTGCTAAAGGGTGTATTCATCCTTGTACTTCCATGGAAATGAGAGTAGATGAAAGCGTCTGATGAGACGTGTTGGAGAGAATCTTTTTTTGTCGAAGCATTTCCTCTCATGTGTCTTTTTCTGTAAAATGAGGTAGTGTCTGAAAAGTAGGAAATGCTTTTGACAACAGCAGAGCCCCGGAGGAAGAATCAGAGCAACCGAGGAGCTCCACAGAGGCGAATCCACGATAGGCTTCTTTATTTAGTAATAATGACACGAGTGGCATGACGTGACTTGTACGTGTTCAGAGCCGAGGGAGAAAGAGGAGGCAAGCAGATAACTACAGGCTTTAGTTCGGATCAAACATCACAGCTCCGAGAAGAAAAAGCAGATTGTGTGTTGTTGCACTTTGTAATTCTGGGAGGAAAAATGCGGCGCAAGGTATTATGATAGTTACCCCTTGTACAACAGTAGTTTTGTTTTGTTGGTCACACTTTTTTTAGGAAATGCACGAGCATGAATAAATGTAATCTGGCTTCTCTCTCGCTTCCAGTAAGAAGCCTGATTAACCTTGAGGACATACAACTTATCAGATTTCAACAATTTCCAGGAATTTTGGAAACACTGTGAATTTACCTGTATTTCAACAACAGGAGACTAATTTCTGTTTTGTTTACTGTAATCCAGAGTGGATTCTGCAGTCCTAAACTTTACTCGGTGGTCATCAGCCTGCACTTGATGCCAGCTTCTATATAAAGTTTGTAATTTCTGGTAAAGCTTCTATCTAAATGAAGTTCTCTGGGGTTAAACAACAGAATGAGTAACACATCTAAAACTGAACTTTACATGCTACATTTTCAGTGTATTTAAAGAGCCCCTCTGTGAAAAAGTTAGCTTGTCCGGTGTTTTTTCTATATGCTGGAGATATATCATGATGAGAGTTGGGTTTTCTGTATCAATATTCTTCCTCAGAATTAGTTTCCCATTCGAACGTGCATGATTGAATTGCCCCAATATTAAAACTTGCTGTTGTGCAGTATAGAGTAGCATTACAGTGTTTGTTGAAGATGAGCTGGTGTGCTCGAGCTGCAGCAAGTAGCAGAGTTCAGACTTTATAGATCTGCACATAAAAAGAAGGCAATGGTGTAGTTGCATCTAAGCAATTTTACTGAGTGAAGGGATTATTTTCATTGAAATATCTTCTAAACATGTAACTTCGATACATGTAGGTGAGTTTTTAGGGTTAATGACTGGAGAGACAGAAATATTATTGACATCTACTAATCTCCTCATTTTTTCATTTTCAGTACATACTACAGCTGCCCTTTAAAAGTATTTACTGTTGCACATAGTAATAATAGGATATTGGGCCTTAGGCTTTTGACCATCTTGCTAATTTATCCATCGCAGTCGGCCAAGTGAAATGAGCTTTTTGTGTGTTCTGAGTGGCTCAGTCTTGTTACTCAAGCGAGTCAGCTTCACGTACTTTCACGATGCAAAGGATTGCAAGATAGATTTGTAGAAAAGCATTCTAGATTATATATTTGCAAAATGGGACTTGATTTAATAGGACATCCTGGTGTTTTTGGCACGTGTGTTTTGGGTCATACTTTTTTTTGGCAAATAATAAGGTAGTGTAGGTATTGGAATGCACCCTTAAACTTTATAGTGTTTTCAGTCTTCAATTCCATTCCTGTAATGCGTCCTTTCACATTTTGCATGCAAGGTTTGTGACTCAAACAAAGCGGTATTTCATTAGCATCATGCTTTGGAGAGAATGCATGCAAAAGAGACTTACTTCATGATTTCTTAATAAGGCTCCTTAGTTCTTGGAAATGCTGTATTTTGTCAAAAATCTAACCCAACTTAACC
>OMNN01047497.1:3761-31836 GCA_900302755.1 Chromis chromis
GCCTGATTTTTATGACTTTATCAGTATTCTTCACATCTTACATAATTATGCATGTTTGTGTGTGAGAAAAAAGGTAATTAAGATGACACAATGAGATTAAATTCTTTTCCTTTTTTAAGTCGATGCTTAGCACAGTGATTAATTTATTTTTCTGTAGTGGTACATGTTTATTACCTGAGGACAACGTGTCAGTACGTTTTTATGGTTGTACGTCTAATGTAAGAGTCATAAATGTCTGTTAGATCGGTAATTGGAAACATCTATTGTTTCTAAAAATAAAAAAAGTTTCCTGTTTTAAGTAAACATCCTGTGTTACTGGGTGCTTTTATGCTTCAGACCATAGAGGGTTAATCGCAAAAACATTTCCGCCGTGGCATCTGTTGAACCAACAAGAAATTATTTACCATCCGTGCTCTCAAGACACAGTGTCGAAAGCTAATCTCTGCCAAGGTCTAGGTCACGGTAAAGTCTGTCAAATCATGAAGTATTAAAAGTTTTGTTCCACGATGACCACCTCCACAGTAGATGATGATTCAAGCAGTTGTAATGATGTTTTTACTTTTTACTATCTATGTTGTTGTGTCCCTGCACTGTTGTATTCATTTAGTTTCTCTCTTATTTCTTTGTGAATCACTTCAGAATAATAGAGTGCAAAGAACTGCCTTTGATCAGTGGGCAGAACTGTGACCCCTATGCCACCGTATCACTCGTCGGACCTGCCAGGTAACTCTGAATGCTGCACATATACCAAAAAGAGATATGGTGATATTTCTATTGCATGTTTTTCAAACTGGGCTGCACTGTGGCTCGGTTGTTAGCACCGTCGCCTCACAGCTAAAAGATCCCCGGTTCGCGTCCCAGTTAAGACGCCTGGGATCTTTCTGTGTGGAGTTTGCATGTTCTCCCCTGTGCAGCGTGGGTTCGCACCAGGTTCTCCGGCTTCTTCCCACAGTCCAAAGACATGCAGAGGTTAATTGGTAATACTAAATTGTCCATAGGTGTGAATGTGAGTGTGCTTGGTTTTCTGTCTCTATGTGTAGCCCTGTAATAGACTGGCAACCTGTCCAGGGTGTCCCCTGCCTTCACCCGAGTCGGCTGGGATAGGCTCCATCCCCCCCCGCGACCCTACAGAGGATTAAGCGGTGTATAGATGGATGGATGTTTTTCAAACTGTAAAACAGCTCGGTGAAAATTGGCAGAAAGAAACGAAAAAGTGGAAAAGGAGACTTATCTTTTTTACTTTTAAAGAATATTTAGTTGTTAAACATTGTAGTACACCACCAGATAATGTTATACTGTACAACTTGACCTACACGGCTCTTGTGAATATGTCCTACTCTTCCTTAGCCAGATTTAAATGCATTTTTTAATCTGGCTGACCAAACCTCCTCAAGATATTCCAAAGACTTTGAGGTTGACTGATCACATTTTGCCACTAACCAGGAAGTTTTCACAACTAGTATAACTACATCTGAGCATCTTAATTCATGTCCTGACCATGTAAATGTACTAAAAAATCACAGAAAATTATTGACCCATAAATTATCTTGAAAAAAGCTATTTTAAAATGTGAGTATCAGTTCACGTGTTGTATCTTTTCAGGTCTGACCAAAAGAAAACAAAGGTAAAGAAGAAAACCAGCAACCCTCAGTTTGAAGAGACCTTCTTCTTTGAGGTAAATCCTGCAGCTACAGATTTCAAACCTGACATCAGGTGTTTGAGTTGGTCTGTTGGTTACCAAAAAAAAAAAAGCAAGTTTGTTAGTGAACCTTGACATGTTCATCCTCAGGTCACACGGTCCAGCAGCTACTCTAAAAAGTCTCATTTCCAAGTGGAGGAGGAGGACATCGAAAAACTTGAGATCAAGTGAGTTGTTTTTCTTTTCTTTTTTTTGTCTCGTCTGCGCATTTCTCTCTCTCTCTCTCTCTCTCTCTCTCTCTCCCTCCTTCCCTCCCACTTTGTCTCGCTCCCCCTCTGAAGTCTTGACAGAAGAAAAATTATTTCTTAACAACTTGAGGACAAAAAAGTGAATTTGGATCTGGTGTGTTCTGACTACTGATAGAGAGCCTTGGTTTCTGGTTAAGGATATGTGGGGCTTCCGTCACAGTGGACACATAGCTCACTGGGTAAGACTAGACAGATTCAAAGGTAAACACTCATGCATGGTTTTGAGGTTTGGATTTGAGGTGGTGTCATTGCACGGGTATTGTATTGGCTTTGAAGCACCAAGCAGGTAAGCACCACTGAGTAGTGACTTTTAAAAAAAAACCTTTTGCCATGTGAGATTCTGGTGGTTACATGTGTTGTGCTGAACACAAGCATCAACAAAAATGTGTCTGACTTGATGTACATGTAGTTTGATGTAGTTTAATGCCGCTGTTCATAGGTGAAATACGTTCTTTCAGCTTACATCCTCTACCTTTACAGAGTTGATCTGTGGAACAATGAGAATCTGGCTCAGGATGTGTTTCTAGGGGAAACGCGGGTCCCTGTCAAGATCCTGCGAAATGACCACATCCACAAAGCCTGGTAAGGAGCAGACACAACAAATTTCTAACATTTACTTTCTACTAGGAATGTATACAAATCCAAATGTATCATTTGACTAAGACCAGATAATGTGCTCTAAACAGATACCCACGAATCATATAAAGGTTCTTCTTATAACTGCACATTTTGAATCCTGTCCATCTGATTCCATGAGCTCTTCTGACTTTTATTTTCCCAAACCTCCACCTCTGTTTCCGCCATTCTTTTCCACTGACACCATTCACTGTGAGACTGCTCCTTTAAGATACAATTTAGACTCTTTTTTTTTCCTTTTTGGAGAGATTTACACAAATCTGAGCCATGCCTTATCTTTATTTTTTATATTAATTTATGCACATGCTTAAAATGTTATCTTGTATATTTTGTGAGCAAGTGATACAGAAAATGAAGCAGTGTAGAGCTTTTCTGCCTAGCATAAATGCAAAAGTTAAAGATAGATATAGACATATTTAGTTGAATTTTTTGTATATATTTCTGTTTGTTTTGTATGTGCTTGATCTTTTTTGTAGCACTCATAGTTCCAGCACCCTGGTAAACCTGCCAGTCTAGCACATTGTCTTCAAATGTTTTTCTTCAGTTGCAGCAGTCACATGGTTAAAAATACTACAAGAGTAAAAGACTTGTTCTGCATACACACACACACACACACACACACACACACACACACACACACACCATTCCTGACTCAGGTTAATAGCCAACAGAGACCAGATTTTCTGTCTGTGTGGAAACATTCGATGTAAAGAGGTGTAGGTATTTATCTTTCTACCCCTCCCAGTCTGATGTGTCTGTTCCTTTAGGAATGGATTAGATCGTTGCCAATAAACAAAACCAAGCCAGACACGATCACTTTAAAGTCATGGCCCGGTCACCCTCCTCTTAACTAGATCAGGTCTTGACGTTCGGGAGGTGGAGCCTGTTGCTTTACAGTTTTTCAGTTTAGAAACTTCCATCTTGGAATATCCATTAGGGCAACTTGTGCTGTTAAGTTTTCCTTGTCATTACAAGGTGATTTGACCAATCTTCCTAGATTTCTCAGTGTTCAGCAGTTTTTCCATTGTGTGGGTGTTTTCCTAGCTTTGCGTCAGAGTAGGTGATATGGGTTTATGCCAGATAGCAATCTGTTAGTACATGAGGGCTGTGAGTTGAGTGCGTGGGCGGCTTTTTGCATGGTGGCAGTACCTCATGTCCCATGTTTATGTTGGAAGTCGTCCATGTTGCATTCATAAAAAAAATGTTCTGCCTCATAAATTCAGTAGAGGTGATCTGTCGACGTCTGTGTGCCGTGATTACAGATCAAGCAGCTTATGGTCAAGCCTCCAGTACCTAACTGCAGCTTTTGAAGCACTAAGTTCAACTGTACATGTAATAGTTTTGTGTCATGCTCCACCTGTTGGATTCTAGGAGGATGTACAAGCAGCATGATTTTGAGCAACGTTAAATTTTTTCAAATCTTTTATTTTTACGAGGAAACTATCCAGTCCACCAAAAATTCTTAAATAGCTGCAGATAAGCATTTTATATTACATATTTATATATATATTATATACTGTATATAGTAGACAGAAAGGCATTAGCTTTATTGAGCTGTACTTGTTTACAATGAACTGGAAATGCTTCCAATTTGGTTGTGTGAGTTGCTGCAGTAAAACATCTTCTACTTGTGTTAATGTTCTCTGAATAGAGCGTTGTGTGATGCATTAGACACTTTAACATTTTATTGATCATTTATGGATGATTTGTTTGGGTTTGTGTTTATATTTAAAGCTTACAAAACACCCACTGGTTAAATCTTGTGTAAAGTGGATTTGTTAAAACTTTGTTTCATTCAAAAGGCAGCGACAATTAAGTATAAGCCCCTTGTTTAATATAAAGTCTTTATATATGTTTACATATTTTTATTGATATTTTACTGTATGCACCACAGTATATTTCATATTTATTCTGCAGTACCATATTTAATGTATATTTTCACACTCTGTAAGGTGCTAATTTCTGTAGGCTGTAAATTACTTTAATATATTGATATAATTAATATAATTGATATAGAATTGTTTAATAAAAGTGTATCAAATTACAGTGTGACAATGTGAAAGGGAAGAATTACTATTAATATAAATAATTATGAGTTATCATTGTTTAGCCGTCTTTTGTCAGACAGTTCCCATCGGTGTTGGTTGAGTCCAAAGGTATTGACCTCACACTGACTGGGTGTCATGGACGTGTAAATAAGCAACGTCAAAGGTGATGATCAATCATCAGTCGTGTTTAAAACTTGTTTCCACGTCCGCCAAGTGGATGGAAAAGATTATTTATTGCAGGTTTAAACAGTGCAGTGTGTTCTTTCACGTTAATATATTCAGAAGCTATTTCCCAGCCACCATGTTCAGCTGTCGTTTTCTGATGAAGTGATGAGAGTTAGTTGTACGTACAACTCGTTCTTAAGTTTCTCCTTATATCTGTCTTTTTTGCTTTTGATAACTGGTACAGTTTGCTTCTCTTGTATTGAACAGTTATTTTCAGATCACAGTGAACTCAAAGTTATTTTGTTATTTGGCCCATTTGTAATTTTAGGTGGGTTGTGTAGTCGATTAGTTGTCGGTAGAAGTGTCCAGGCTGTGCCTTACTGCCACATACATCTTTAATTACCTGTTTGCTAGCTGTCCAAAGACCACAAAGCTATGTAGGTTCCATTTGTTAGGAGATTGGTCGATTATGACATTGAAAACTATTTGTGCTCACACACCTCACAACACAGTGATATGGTGTCTGTCTTCCTGTGCTCGAACAGGTATCTCCTCCAGCCCAAAGGGAACGGCAGTAAGTCAAAGTCTGACGATTTAGGATCCTTGCGTTTGAAGCTGACCTACATAGAAGACACGGTGCTGCCATCTGCCTGCTACACACCACTCTGCAACCTGCTGCTCAAATCCCCCGATGTGAAGGTAAGACGGCAGCTCAAGTTACAGTAAATCCTAAGATGGAGGAAAACCTAAAAAAGAATGTAGACAGTAGTATTACTCTATTTTTCTACCTTTTTGTATTGTCTTTCTATTAAACACATACACCTACCTTGTCTCGTCTTTCTTTTCTGAAGTCTTTTGAAATGCAACAGTGGAACTGATTAGTCATTTTCTTTCTCCATTGCTTCCTTCTCTCTTTCACCTCTCAATGCCATCAATCTGTGTATTTCCTCTTTTCTGTCGTTCACCTTCCTCTGTTTCCCTTTTTCGCCTCCTTCAGCCCATCTCGGCATCAGCAGCGCACATCTTGGGGGACATCTGCAGAGAGCGATACGAGGCTGTTCTGCCAATGGTTCGACTGCTGCTCCACCACAATCGCTTTGTGCCTTTTGTCTCTGCTGTGGCAGCACTAGAGCTGGACAACACTCAGTGAGTGCTCTTATACAGTGGCATGTAGATACGTAGAAAAATGTCATGGCCCACATTGTTACTTCTCTTATCCCTGAAGAGTTAAAGTTAAGTTCCTTTTTTCTACATCTTTGTCATTATGATAGCACAAAGTCAAATATGAAACAGGAAGCAGCTCTTAAATACAATAGACATTTAAATGTAACGACTGGCAAGCGGTTGAGGTGGGAAAGTGAGAGCGACCGCTTGTCCCAGTCACCACCACTGTGAGCCCTTGAGCAAGGCTCTTAACCCCTGACTGCTTCCCAGGTGCTGCACCACAGCAGCCCACTGCTCCTAGTATGTATAGTTAAGGTTAACTTTGAATAGGATGTGTCAAATGCAGAGAAGGAATTTCCCTAAGGGGATCAATAAAGGTTAGATTATTGTGATTAAAAATAGGATGCTCTATAAAATGTAGTACTTTTGCATTCTGAAACTCAAAGGAGCATGTCACCGATGATTATCTGAATCAGTCCGAAACTATTTCAGAATAACAAAATGAAATGTGGTCAGAAACCATGTTTAATTGATGTTGGTGGAATATTTGTGTGTCCATGCAGGGAGGCTAACACTATATTCCGTGGCAACTCACTGGCAACCCGCTGCATTGATGACATGATGAAGATTGTGGGAAAGAATTACCTAGCCGCTACCCTGAAGCCCGTAATAGACGAGGTATGAGTAACAAGGAGACACACACACAAATATCTAGCGTTGATGCCAGAATAGGCATGAGTCACTGAGGTCAGTATGGAAAAATCCACTTGAACATCTGCCTTCCTACCGCAAACAAGCAGATGTGCAGATGTAATTGGTAGGTTTGGAGTTCTTCCAGGGTACGATATTAACCACTTTTTGAAAGCCTTTTACTGTAATTTACTTTAAATCCCTCACATTAATGAAAATGTAAATCTAAGTATTTTGGGGCTTTTTGTGCCATAGTGTGTTGTTGGTCATCTTCATATTTACTAACTTAATATCGCCGGGCATCTGTTCCGGATGCCTCCTGGACGCCTCCCTGGGAAGGTGTTCCGGGCATGTCCCACCGGGAGGAGGCCTCGGGGTAGACCTAGGACACGCTGGAGGGACTATGTCTCTCGGCTGGCCTGGGAACGCCTCGGGGTCCCACTGGAAGAGCTGGAGGAGATGTCTGGGGTGAGGGAAGTCTGGGCATCCCTGCTTAGACTGCTGCCTCCGCGACCCGGCTCCGTATAAGCGGTAGAAGATGGATGGGTGGATTAATATCGTTGTTTGATTAGAGTTCTCTGTATAAAATAAAACACAAAGCTGAGATTATGAATGTTGGCGGTCGTCTTACTCATCGCCTCCTGTCGTCCCTCCAGTTTCAAGAAATTTGAATAAATTAGCAAATTCCACACAACAATAAATCTCTGTCTTTGTTCTGTTTCTCATTACCGCATTAGGTCTGATCTGTTTGTTTTCCCCTTTTACCTTTCATAGATTTGTGAATCCAACAAAACATGTGAGATAGACCCCAATAAACTAAAAGAAGGTGACAATGTGGAGGTCAACAAGGTAAACCCGCTCATCTCTTACTGTCTGGTTCACAGATAAGCAGAATGCACTATAATGGGTGGTGGGATCTGAAAGCTTTGCTCAGTATGATTTATAATATAATATACAATATAACTTATATACAAATATATGTTTAACTTCTTACCACCTTTTATACTCAACTGCCCGTATATATATGTAAAGTAATGCTAAGTATTTGTTACTTCTGCAGGAAAACCTTCAGGTTTATGTCCAGAAAGTCTTTTCCTCCATCACCCAGTCTAGTTCTAGCTGTCCACCACTCATGTGTGATGTCTTCAGGTCTCTGAGACACTTGGCTTGCAAACGCTTCCCAGGTAAAATCTATCTGTCATCATTTTAAAATAGAAAAAAGAAGGTTTCCCTGTTCTATTCTGATATTGTGAAGCAATAGTGCAGGGGCCTCAATGTAAGTCATTGATAAATACAAATATCTGATCGATAAAAACGCAATAAATAAAATTCATATGTAAACGAAGTTCACCAATTTAGGAGGTATTGGAAAGAATATTTACAGTGTCTAAAGGCTGATTTATATGCCATCCATATTTACAGTAATGTATTAAGGTAATTGTGTGACTCTTTGTACTTAAAAGAAGTGTAAATCATTTTAAATGTATTAAATCCAATTTATATTACATGTGTATTATTATAAATAAGTATCTATTATTGTAGCTTTTTAGTAACTGCCTACATCCATTTTTGTTGCCTATTGCACTCTAAGTAGAGAACAGTCGAGCCAGAGTTTAAGGAGTGTCGAGGAGCTGTACAGTTTATTGACCTATTGGTGTCAAAGAGTACTAGACCAAATTATTTTGCAATTTATTGGCACATTTATATGTATTTTCTGTGCTTGTTTTAATTCTAACATTGGACTTATTTTTTGATCACATGGTGTCCTGTAGTATTTACCTCTGGGAAGAATTAAACTGTCTAAAACGTTGGTTGAGAGATTTTACACAGGTCTAAAACTTTTATGGAGTGTTATTGTACAAATGCACCAGAAGGTGGAGCCAAGTCTTTAGTTTAATCTTATAGTATCTTTGTGTTTGTCTTATATTTTATGAGCTGTGCTTTTTGATTGAATCAGCTTGTTTTGAACATTCAGACTCATCTCTTGAATGTTCTTGTTCTCTCAATAGGTGACCCACATGTTCAGTACTCAGCTGTTAGCAGCTTTGTGTTCCTGCGCTTTTTTGCTGTTGCTGTTCTTTCTCCACACTCTTTCCAACTCCGTGCCCATCATCCTGTAAGTGAATGTCCCCGTTAACACAACTGACTATTTAACAAATGGGCCCTAGACATTGGAGTCATAGTTTGTTTTCTGTAATTGCAGGACCCAGAGATTTCTCGCACACTCACTCTCATCTCAAAAACCATCCAGACTCTCGGCAGCTGGGGCAGTTTGTCAAAAAAACTGGTAGGTTTAAGCAGTTCTATAAAGAGGAGAAACTGTTTAAACAGTTAAGAAGAGTAAATGTGAGAGAAACAAGAATACGATTATACATTCAGAGGGACACAGAAAATTCATTAATAAAGTCTACTGTATTGTGGGGGGAGGGGTGGCCTAGTGGTTTGTGAAGCGAACTTGTTGCCGGTGGGTCGCCAGTACGAGCCCCCGGACTGGCAAGAAGTTAAGGTGGGAAAGTGAGCGCAACCTCTTGTCCCAGTCACCACCACTGTGGGCCCTTGAGCAAGGCCCTTAAACCCTGACTGCTCCCCGGGCACTGCACCGCGGCAGTCCACTGCTCCTAGTATGTATAGTTAAGGTTAACTTTGAATAGGATGAATGCAGAGAAGGAATTTCCCCAAGGGATCAATAAAGTTTAGATTATTATTATAGTGAATGTCAAACATCAAATGCAACACATTTTATCTGTTACATGTTGATTTAACTCTGTATCTTTTCTCTTTTCAGTCCAGTTTTAAAGAAAGCTACATGTATGACTTCTTCAAATCATTCCAAGAAGACAAGTGTATCGAAAAAGTTAAAAAGGTATTTTTCTCCACACTCAAAGATGTTTAGGATGTAAACATGTGTGTGTGTTTCTGAATGCTGAATTCACTGTGAATTCTGTTTCCAGTTTCTTGACGAAATCTCCTCCAACGTCAGCAAGGAGTCCAGTGGACTGGAGGACGCTGTGGTTCTCAAAGAGGGGTGAGTGTTCGTTATGAGCCGAGCCTGAATCAGTAGGTAGAAAATGTGAGATGGAGACTAAAGTTTATGGCTTCCTCTGCTTTAATCATACCCTCACACACTTGTATACAGAAAGTATAGTATATAGAACAAGTGCAGAAAGGTATCATTATATACAATCTAGGTGCTGTTAAATAGAATTCTAAACAATACACAATTGTAGGTTTGACTTAAGTGTTGTTTGTTTTAAAAATTTAACCTGTAAGACTCCGATGCTTCATGCAGAGCAGGTGAAAAAAGAGTGAGTTTGCTACCTGCAGGAAAATACTGACTGATAAAAGTGAAGTGAAAATGTCCGGCCAGAAGTTTTTCTCCTCTCAATAAAAGTCAGTCATTGTTGTACATAAAAACAGTCTATACAGACATGCTTTCCATGAGGCATATACAGTTTAATCTATCAGAGTGAACATTAAAGGAGGAATGCAGTGACTTACTACTGCATTCTCCTGCAAGAGACCCATTTAAAAAAGAAAATAATAATAATGATACATTTTATTTGTTGGCGCCTTTCTGAGCACCCAAGGACACCTTAGAATAAAAGATACATAAAATACAATATTAAAAATAATAAATAAAATACATGACAGGAAATAAAACCGGATAGGCAAGTCTAAACAGATGGGTTTTGAGCTGTGATTTGAATTGTCCAATGGAGTCAAGCTGACGGATGTGGGGGGCCAGAGAGTTCCAGAGTCTGGGTGCAGAGCAGCTGAAGGCTCTGGCACCCATAGCGGTCAGTTTGAAAGTAGGGACAGACAGAAGAGCAGCTGAGGAGGAGCGTAGATCACGGGAGGGGTTGGAGGGGTGGAGAAGGTCTGACAGGTATTGGGGGGTCAGGTTATGGAGAGCTTTAAATGTGAGGAGAAGGACTTTATACTGGATACGTTGATGGATAGGTAGCCAGTGGAGCTGAATGAGGATGGGGGTGATGTGGTCGGTGGATTTGGTATGGGTGACGATTCTGGCAGCAGAGTTCTGGATGATTTGGTGGAGAAGTTTGTTGGGGAGACCAGTGAGGATTGAGTTGCAGTAGTGGATGCATGAAGTGACAAGTGACTGGACCAGGACCTGGGTGCTGTGTTGGGTTAGAGATGGGCAGAGTCTGGAGATGTTACGTATGTGCATGAAGGCAATACGGGTAATGTTACTGATGTGGGGGGAAAAACGATTAATAATAAAGATATCCTAACGTTTAGTTCTAAGTCGAGCTTAAAATATGCTTCGTCATGAATAGACACTTTGAAAGACTTCAGATCAATTTTGCACCAGACATAAAAATGACCAGTGAAATTAATAAATAACTTCCGTCAGTGGATTTTCACATTTATTTCACTGTAACCGGAGCCTTGTTTTATTTTGTTTACCGCAGAACAGTTTAAATAGAAAAAATAACACAAGTAAGGCTGTAAAGAGTGCTGATTGTGTTCATTTTCTTACTTCCAGGCTTTGCTTTTCAACCTCAGTCTTGTGTTTGTCCCAACAGGGAGGTACAGAAACGTGCTCAGGGGAGAAAACGCATTGGCAAGAGAAACTTTAAGAAGAGATGGCTCAGAGTGACCAACAGGGAGCTCTCCTACCACAAACATAAAGGTGAGACCAGTTTCTAGCATCTCATGCTGAAACCAAATATATTTCAAGCTGGTATTTAAATGATAATATAAGGTAAAACTCTCAGGATAGGGCGACACGCTCTTCTGTCCACAAGATGGCGCCAAATTATTGATTGGATTTGTTTTTTACATTATGTTGTGCATAAATTTGTTAAAGGAAAGCCAGGAGGATTAAGTGGTGTATAGATAGTGGATGGACATAAAGGTCACCTGAATCGCAAACACTTCAACAATAATAATAATAATGCATTGGTTTTATTTAGCGCTTTTCTGGACACTCAAAGACGCTTTACATTGCATTATTCATTCACTCCATACTCGATGGTGGTAAGCTACGTATGTAGCCACAGCTGCCCTGGGGTAGACTGACGGAATCAGGCTGCCAATCTGCGCCATCGGCCCCTCCGACCACCACCAACCACTCACTCTCACACTGCATTCACCCAGGCTTCCCGGTGTTCCCTCACGGTCTCCCATCTAGGTACTGACCAGGCCCTACCTCTGAGATCTGATGGGATCGGGCATCCACTAGGCGGTATGGCCTGAAAAAAACAAAAAACAAGCATCACTGTCTCGGCTGGTGCTCCGCTCAGGCAGTTTCAGCGCATAGACTTTACACAGGAATGATCAAACTTGTAAACAAATTGAAGGAATGAAAGCCACCCCTCACCGTCAGCGGGTGGCCAAACGAGGAGCGGACTGTGAAATGGATACGAAGCCTCCTCAGACTTTGCGTCAACTGATTAATGATATCGGCTTATTATCGCACACAGTTAAATTTTGAGGTTTTTTTTAAGTGAACACTGGCCTCTCAGGGGATTTAAGGAAAGAATCTATAGTGGTATGCTGCACAGAAAGGGAGGATGTGATGATAATTTAGTGTAATTGTCTTTATTAAAGTATCATCTGTGGTGCCAAGCTGTATCAGGAGGAACTTAAGCCACGAGTTAACTCCTTAAAACAAACACTTAGACACATTACAGATAATTGAAATCAGTGTTCACATGTGATTTTTGAGTTGTCCATATGGATTTGACCGATCACATGCTGTGTTCTCTGTCAACACCGAAGTTTCTTTTCACACTTTGGTATTATAACAGCTGCTGTATTTGAACTTATTTGTTTCTATAAGACCCGTAGATACTCTGCAGCTACAGGAGCTACACCTAGTGCTGACGTTACATGATGTATCACAGGTTTTTGTATGAATTAGATCCGCTCTCTCTCTCTCTCTCTCTTTGCTGAAAGCCACTAGTTTGGCTGACATGTTGCAGTGACAGGGTCCATTTGTAATGTTTTTCTATTGCTGCATTCCTGCTGTCTTGGACTACAGCAAACACAACTATGTGAAGATTCCGACAGCGACTGAAACCAAATGCGGTGCTTTCTTTGGGTTGCTAACCCACCGTTTGGAGCTCTGTAATGACACCCTAAGGATTTATCATGGGAAGTAAATGGTATATGCTTATTTCCGCACAAAGACTTTCAGGAATAAGAAGATGTCTGTCATAAATTGCCAACGAAGTAAATGTCTTCAGCAATGTAGCTTACTTCATTTGTTCAGCATCGTGTGTCTGATTTGACAAGAAGCACATTATTTAACCCAAATCAAAAAACGTAAACTACGGTTAAGCTTTCAGACCGTCTCTGTGTGTTATTATTCTTTACATAAACTTGACAGAATGACTTCTGCTCCCCAGGGAAAGAGGCCCTCTGCACCATCAGTGTCAAAAATATCCAGGCGGTGGAGAAACTGGATGAAAGTGCCTTTAACCGCAAAAATGTAAGCCATTTCCCTTTTATATCCCTCAATCATCACTTCTAATGGCTGACCCTTCATAATGGAAACTTTTCTACCCATGTCCCCCAAGTTAAAATAAACAAATGATTAATTTAGTCTCATGAGCATTTATTGACAGTCTGCTAAATTATTATAAATCAGCAGAAGAACAGTTGCAGCATGAATCATTTCAGAATAGGAAAGAAATTTGTAAGTAAAACAAAATTATTGTTACAGGTGGAATAGTTCAGACGTCACACACCTAAAGGTCTCACTGTTAGCATAGACAGAGCAGTTTATTTATCTTTTGCATACAGTGTAGGAGGTGAGAAGTGTCCTGGTGTGGATGTCTTTCCTGAACTGCTGTGTTTCTCTTCCGTCAGATGTTTCAGGTGGTCCACTCTGAGAAGCCTCTTTATGTTCAGGCAGGAAACTGTGTGGAAGCCAGTGAGTGGTTGGAGGTCCTTGGCCAGGTCACTCGCTGCAACGAGGGACGCCTGGCCACTTTCCACCCATCAAATTACACCAGTGGAGCCTGGCAGTGCTGCAAAGGCCAGAGCAACAGTGCTCCAGGCTGTAAGCCCTGCACAACGTGAGTCTTTCCTCCACGTCACCACCACCACCCAGGAAGAGAAATATATCCTCTGTGTTCAGTATCCTTGCAGTTAAAGATCTCAATAAACACTTTATAAAATTCACACTGCTGCTTTGAAACTGTGCTGTAGACCTACCATGTAGATGCTTAGCCCAAGAGTCAAGCTGGTTTTAGTACAAACTGGTAAAAATATACACTATATTGCCAAAAGTATTGGCCCACCCCTCCAAATAATTGAATTCAGGTGTTCCAATCACTTTCTACGGCCACAGGTGTATAAAATCAACCACCTAGGCATGCAGACTGCTTCTACAAACATTTGTTAAAGAATGGGTCGCTCTCAGGAGCTCAGTGAATTCAAGCGTGATACCGTGGTAGGTGCAATAAGTCCCTTTGTGAAATTTACTTGATACTAAATATTCCCCGGTCTACTGTTGGTGGTATTATAACAAAGTGGAAGCAATTGGGAACAACAGCAACTCAGCCATGAAGTGGTAGGCCACGTAAAATTACAGAGCGGGGTCAGTGGATGCTGAGGTGTACAGTGCACACACCAGTGCACAAAGCAGGGTCAATAAAGACATGGATGAGTGAGTTTGGTGTGGAGGAACTTGACTGGCCTGCACAGAGTCCTGACCTCAACCCGATAGAACACCTTTGAGATGAATTAGAGCGGAGACTGAGAGCCAGGCCTTCTCGTCCAACATCAGTGCCTGACCTCACAAATTCACTTCTGGAAGAATGTTCAGAAATTCCCATAAACACACTCCTAAACCTTGTGGAAAGCCTTCCCAGAAAAGTTGAGGCTGTTATAGCTGCAAAGGGTGGGCCATCTCCATATTAAACCCTACGGATTAAGACTGGGATGTCATTAAAGTTCATGTGTGTGTAAAGGCAGGGGGGCCAATACTTTTTGCAATGTAGTGTATTTGTAGCAAGTCCAAAACTTCCATATCTAGATCATGTAGATGGCTTGATTTAAAGGAAGTGGGAAATGCTTTATGAGATAACAACGCCTTCAACATAGCATCGAAGCCACTTATCTTCAAGTTAGACATGTTTAACATGTTGGAAAGTTTCCACTGTGGGAACTTGTCCAGGAATGTTTATAGGAGCCGAACCAATCCTGAAGTGATAATTGCTTGATTGCAGTTATATATCAAAAAAGCATTACATGACCAGAAAAGAATTCAGCAGACCCAAACTACTTTAGAGACGAGCTGTTCTCGTGTTGTCAGTCTATTTTTCCACCTTTCCTTGTGCTCTTTCCAGCAACCTATGAAGCATCTCACAGTTGCGTAACAACAAATTACAACGTTGACTCTGATAGTGTGCTTCTAGTGTGTTGTTGTTTTGGAAACACAAATGCAGTAAAATAGTTTTTGAATGCTCTCTTCAAAATGCCTTTCCCTCATTAAGTAAACAGTAGATTGTTTTTTACAGTCAAGCCCTCCTTAATGATTCATTTGTGGATTCATGTACCTGTTTTATCCTCACTAAATGTGTAAGGTTTAATAGTCATCTCTAAGAGTTTAATGTGTTGTTTGCTGTTCGGTTCTGCACGTTTTCCCTTTTAAAGATCTCACAGAGAGCAGCGCTCAGTTGGATTGGTGTTTTAATTTAAACAAATGAAAATACTGATGTCTCCTGCTCTTCATTCCTGAGAAGATCACCTTACACTTTTGTTCTTTCATGTTTCAGCACCATGCTGGCCAACCTGCAGCTGGACATAGACTGTGACCGAGAAACGGAGAGAATTTTCTCCTTCCTCTCCTCTAACGATACCAAGCTGCAGAACATGGAGGGTCAGTGTCTGTTCACGAAATACTGAGTTTGCTCAACACAGAGAGCAACAGCGTATGTTTTATATACAGTTCTATACTGCTTTTCAATTCTTTTACCCATGATGTCATTGTTGGAGATCATGACCCGTAATAATGAGAACGTGACATGTGCCAGTGCTCGTTGTGAAATAGAAGTGACATGTTTTGAACCTACTCCAGCGTGTTAGTTAACTATCAAAATAATGACTGGGAGATAAAAGTTTAGATTAATAATGTAGGACAGCGATACTTCGACCATTTTCTATTCAACAGTGAAAATGAATCGATTGACAAGAGGATTAGTTTCGTTTGTTTATATAGCAAACATTCAATAACGTCCCTTGACTCAAAGAAAGAAGAGTAGTATATTTTTTAATGATGAATGATATCATTTGTACAATAAACCTGTCATTTTTGCAAAAGTGGCCCCCAGGCAAAGCGGTTCAGTGTCCCTGGTGTGGGAATACTAGCCGTCCGTACATACAGTCTCTTTATTTTGGAACAATGAAAGGCTCTTCACTGGCAAAGACAAATCATCGGACTTCAATCAAACTCAGCTGGTGTTTGTCTTACTGAAGTTTGTCTGCTTGTTTTTCTGTGTTTGGATCCCTCTTAGTTGCTATATCACAGCAGCTATTCTTCCAGGCGATCATCCAGAATGAATGCAAAAAGTCACTGCACCAGGAGTTTTAAGTTCTTTGTTCAGACATGAGGTGAAAATAAAGATGTTTGATTTTTACCTTGACAGTTTCGGCGAGAGCTCTCACCTTCAGCATGTGACGTGTCTTGTGACGTCCTGACCTCTTTATTTTCACCTTATGTCTGAACAAAGAACTTAAAACTCCTACATTAGTAAGAAGACATGATGAACGTTTTTGAGCTAAGTCACTGCACCAATACAGATGTTAAGTGCAACGCTTTTAATATGCTCCAAGACGGACACATTTGATTTGCGGTGTGGTGGGACAGCACGTGTTGCAAAATAGTTCAGATCGTTTGTTGTTTCTCTTCATAGATGCGTGTGCCAGTATGGCAGTGTACCAGGGCCCTCAGCGGGAGCAGGAGGAATACTCCAAGTTCACCATTCAGGAACCCAAAGAGACCTTTCAGACACTCAAACAGCTCCGAAACATCATGGAGGAGCTGCAGAGGCAGCACAATATCAGGAACGACACCGCAGCGCAGTACGGCAGCCTGTAAGTCTGGAACGCAGTTACTGCATGTTACATTTACAACATGGATATTTGTGTTTTATGGTTTACAGTTTGCTTGTTTGTAGAGCACATTTCAAAGCTAGTGTTGCAAAGTGCTTTACACACAGCAAACAGTAAAAACTGAGGTTCAGGAAATATATCATTGCAATAAATCCCCCGTACAGCGTCCCATATTAGAAACTCATTGAAAATACTCGCAGACTAAACAATAGAAATTAGTTTCCTGAAGTATTTTAGAGACAGTCTTGTATCTGACAGGAACCGCCAGCAGGTTCTTGTCTGCGGACAGGTAGCAACTCGAAAGTATAGTGTGTAGCCTGGCCATGAAGAGCCTTAAAACTACTCAATAAAATCTTAAAATCATCAGTTCTGAAACAAATTAGTTTCAGAACAGTGTAGGGATGCCAAAAGTGGTGTGATGTGATCATGTTTCCTGGATTTAGTTTAAAGTCTAGCAGCAGCACTGAAGGATTGCTGATTTACACCTCTTACCAGACCATTACTGATCCAGTCCTGATGTGACAAAGGACTGACGAACAACTTCTGCATCTTTAAAACATTAAACTGCTAGAGTCTTGGTAATATATGTAGTGATGCAGATATGGAGCTGGGCCATTAACACGAATCAGAATTTGACCAGTATGTCTACAAAACATTTCCAGACAAGATGGATCACAGCTGTTACTGGGCTTTAGGCAGAGATGTATGGGGGTGTCGCCCATGTAACAATGAAAAACAGCACTGTGTCTGCCTACGATGTCTCCAAAGGGAAGCTTCTATAATAAAAAATAAGATTAGGTCTGAAATGGAACCCTCAGGTGCTCCACATGTAGTTGGGGCTGTCATGCTGCAAACCCCTGTGAGGCTGCATCATATATACCAGCTGTGTATCAGGATAACATGATGTAGTGTGTCAAAAGCTGCACTTACGTCAAGTAAAGAAAGAAAAAGACGGCTTGTGGCATTCTGCATTTGTTACCTTTTCTCTTTTTCCTTGCAAATTTCGTACAATTAAAATTAAATAACAAGTGATATATAGTTCAGAGCAAAAGTTTCAGTCACTAAAAGTAAAGTGAGGATACTTGTAAAAATAATGTCAGTTAGTTTTTATTAATTAACCTGAAACAAAGTGCAGTAAACAGAGAAAACTAAATCAAGTGGATATTTGGTGTGACCATCCTGTATCTTTTACAGGGTTTCTGCGGGGCATTAAAAAGCATTAATAGTCATTAAATTGATTTTGCGAAAATTAAGGCCTTAAATGGCATTAAAAAGCATTAAATTTGATTCTCTTGATTCTCATTAAAAAATATTTCTGTAGTTAAAAGAAAACATTTAATAATTATATAATCATAATAATATATAATTATAAACTGATTCTCCAGATATTTACATCCGCGTAATCATGCAAAACCATTGCCATAATTGTTTCTAGCTTTGTAAAAAATAAGCTTGGTACAATGGGTGTCAACGCCGTGAAGTCATGCAGTCCGCGGCCACAAATCGGCTGTAAGAGGCAGTTAAAGGTTATCTGTGGCTAGACAGCATCACGTTCAGCATCTGCTTCGACCACACCTGCAGCTGTAGTGACCACCGCTCCCACCGGAGCCCCGCTACGAGGCTGTAGTTATTTATTTGTTGAAGTTTATTACGCCTCGTAAGTATATGATTGCACGTTTAACATGACGGGTAACACTTTAAAACATGTCCAGAGAGGATGGAGACTCTTTAGACCACAGCTTCTGATTTGTGAAACACTTATTCTATTTGTGAAAATGCAAAAAGGGACATTTCAAAAGAATTTTCTGGACCTAGACCGTATTAGACCAGGTGGAAATTATGGTGAAATGTCCCTTTTTTCATTTTCACAAATAGAATAAATGTTTCACTAAAGCAAAAACTAACCAACGGTCATGGCATTAAAAATGTTACAGTATTAAAATGGCATTAAAAAGCATTAAATTTGACTGGCTGATTTCTGCAGAAACCCTGTTTTAACCCTCTGAACCCAAAGCAGTTTCTGGGTTTTTACTGCTCCCGTCACATTTTTTACTAAATGTGGGCTCATTTAGTCCTGCACCTCTATGGAAACAACACAACCATGGCTAGAAGTAGAGAGAACTCAGAAATGCTTTCTCTACAGTATGACACGGTTATGACGCCATAAATAACAAAAAAGAAAAAAATGAAAGTTGAATTCCTGTATTTACTTATTGTACAAAATTTTAAAATAACTGGAATCAACGTGAATTTTTTTCCATGTGCCACAGGTGGAAAAATGCTGACTCTACATTCTATAGATATTTGACTCTTTTTCCCTTTTTAATTTGCTTCTATACTTGTTTCTTATCTCAGCCGTTTAGCTCTATTCAGTCAAAAAAAAATCCCTACATTTTTGCCACATGACACTTCACAGCTGCGCCAAGGAGTGTAGAATTTTTTATTTTTTACAGAATTGGCGTAAATATAAATAGATATAATAATATAAATCTTTTTTAGTGAGGCATGTAGAATAAAATGGTTTTGATGTTAGATTTGGTTCAGTTCAAGAGGGTCAACACGGCGTACCAGACTGACTCTATGATTTTGAGACCAGGGCTCTGTGGGGGCCAAACCATCTGCTGCAGGACTCCTTGTTCTTCTTATCACTGAGGATATTCTTTATGACCCTGGTTGAATGTTTGAGGTCAAGCTGCAGATTAAATTTGGGACTGACACCTCCTTGATAGATGAAAATCTAAAGTGTCTAAAGCTTTTACACAGCTCTGTAAATACATAAGTTCAACACTTGTTTTGTATTGAATGAATTATTACTTTGTTGCTGATATGATCGCTCCAGAACTCACAGAGAGTAACGTTTGTTATCTTTCCTGTTTCAGTGATAACCCCATAGTGGGGAAAACCTCTTAACCTGGGCAGGCAGGTGTGGCCTAAGACAGCCATACCAGAACACCACAGAGAGCCTAAACGGTCCTAAAGGAGCTCCGGGAGTTCTCCCAGCGACAAATGCCACTGTGTGACCAGGAGAACGATACACCCGACCTCCAGACGTCATGAGTCCACTACAGCAGTGACGGCCCAAGAACGGGAACCAGAACAAGCTCGTGAGCTTTTCCAGAATCGCTCGTCGGTCCTTGAAATGAATGAACCCTTAGGTGTTGTCTGTTTTTGTGTTTTTGGCAGTATGTTGCCTCATCTCCTCCCCCCTCGTCTGCGTTGCGGATCCCTTATCAAGAGACTCTCTCTGTGTCTTAATTTATGTCCCCTTTGACGTCTACAGCTGTGTGAAAAAGGCATCATTAGATGGTGTGTGAATAGGCTGCTATTTTTTTAATTCACTCAATTTTATATCAACAGCTGAGATGATGCTCTCCCCATCTTTTAACATTCTGCTCAGACATCTGTCTTCAGAGTTGATTAATAATCATCATCATTCTGGAGGCTCGTCCTCTACCTGTGCCCCTGTACACTTAAACGTTTCTCGACTCTTTTAGTGTCTGAACAAATGTATATATATTTTCAAAGTACGTATAAGTAGATAACACCGATCTGCCTTACTTTGACGGATGTTTTCTTTCACATTAAATGCTGAGGGAATAATGCAGAAGCACTTTAAATATTTGGAGCACTCCAAATAGAAATGATTAGATACTTGGTATCAGCTTTCCCCATTTTGATCAGTTACATGATCTCCAGTACATTTTTGTTTCATTCCTGTACAATAACATTTATAGTCTGTAGATTTTAAGATATTTTTCTTGACCAAAGACAATTTCATAGGTTTGAACTTGGACTTGAAAAAGAATTAATGTATTTTGACTACAAATGGTTTAAAAATGGAGACAAATTCTATATATATATATATATATATATAAATATATAAATATATGTATGTTTGGTTTATGTGTATGTTTTTGCTAACATATCCTTTACTTTCTAGTGACTTAAAGCAAGCAGTTTGCATGCGTTCAGTTTTGAATCCTGATAGCACGACTGTGGTGAAGAGTTGTATCTACCTGTGATTGTGAACTGTATTGGTACGGTGTACATCAGATCTGTGCTGTCATGTTGAGAGCCTCGCAACGTAATTCTAGCAGCTTCTGTAAGAAATGACGGTTGGTGGTAGGAATCAATCAGAAAAACAAATTACCCCTGTCATTGTTAGATTAGTCCAGACAATCACAGCAACCAGAGACATTATGTCCTTTTTCTTTGCTTGTATTTTTCCAACCATCAGCCCTCTGCAGGACCAGCTGTTGTAATTAATGGTTTTAGAGAGTTTGTTAGAAATGTGGTGCTCTGCGGTTTAGAATTAAGTTATATTTGTCAGAGCCTTGCAGTGATTCATTCTAATAAGCATATTTCTGCAGGAGAGAGTCTGCATCTGATGAAAACCATAAGAAAATAGCCTGTAAACTCTCAAAGTTAATTAGAAATTATGAACACACTTTGTCGGAGCCCAACATGATGATTTAAACTCCTTTTTACTTTACTTGAGTGTTCAGTTTATTATATAAAACTGATACAAGCAACCAGATGCTCACATAAGCCACAACCAGCAGATTTTGAATATTGAGGCATTATTTTCCCTCTGGACAGAACTGACAAGCAATCAGTTTGATTCAATCCTGGTTTTGCCTTTTTGTTCCCCCTTGGTGTTTTCAGTCCTTTACTCGTTTGAACAATGAAGTGTTGAAAAGAGACAAAAGAAACTTGAAATAATTTAAACAACAAGCGTTGGACATTTAATGCTGATAATACAGGGTTAACTATAAGTTGTTTTCACAAGTTCTGTCTTTGGTCCATCATATATTTCTAACATGCATGTCTTGTATATTTAACAATATATTTTTCTAGGAAAATGTTTTTGTATCTTTTTTTTTTTTTTTAAACACTGATTTAACGTGTTGCTATACTGGTACGGTACTTCGTTCTGTGTCTGCAGTGCTTCTTTGAGGCTGGCTGCTTTTGTTTTCGTCACTATGCGTTCTTATTGACTGTATGTGGCTGTAGCTGCTGCGAACTTTCCCACTCGTTGAAGCTTAACGCAGTGTTACCGAAGTGAATATTGTGTGTGACGTCCCATCGAGCTGCAGCTGGCACTGACCGTGTTCACATGCAGGCTGTAAGTGAACGACCGGCCTCATCAGAGCCAAAATACAACAGTGATTTTAACAAAATGATCATTGGAGTTGAAAAAAGTACTCGAAACCAAATTTAAACATCTTGATCTGAATCAGAAAGTCACAGCATAAATTCTTGTATACTGTATCAGCTTGCATGTCGACTCCATTGCTAGTTTTAATAAGGCCAGTAAACTAGAGGTTGGTGTATGTGTGTACATGTTGGGTTTTCAATTTCTATTCACTGAATTCTGCTTTTATTTATCTGCTTTTAACAAGGGAATTTGTCTTTTTAATGTTGGCACATATTCCTTAAGTAACAGCAGTCCTTGTCAGGATGTGGAAATGCCGAGTGCATGTGGAAGCGGCGTTCAGCGCCCTCGGGACGGCGGCCTGCATGACTTTCACATGTTGGACTACAGCCAGCGTCATATCAGAATGTCACAAACTGAAAGGGAAATGTTCATATTTGCTTTGAACTATCAAATGAACATCAATCAAGGTATTAGCCATCTGATGCGGGTTTTCTGAGCACTTTGTATTAATTATGAAAATAAGGAATCCCATTTGTATGCAGGAACAAAATATATTTTAGTCTTTTTTTTTATTTTTTTAATTGGAAAACAATTTATCATATTCTTTTCAAACATGGGCCAAAAGACACTCTTTTTTTGTTGCTCCCTACAAATAAACTTGTTCTGTGTTAGAGCAGAAAGTGGGTCCAACGGACAGCCTGAAGTCTTTGTAGGATGATGTAGTTTGTTTTTTAAATTGGAAAGCTTCCTCCTGTCCAGTGCGCCGTGAGTAGTTGCAGAAAGTGCAGGTTCTTAACACCTGCAGCTCATTTCTTCTGAATGTCTCTCTTCAGTACAATGTCTGTTTTTTATACACATTAAACATTTTATTTTCCATACATGGTCTGTTCTGTGTCTGTTCACAATAAAACACTTTGCCAATGCTTCTCCTCTCTGTGGGGTGTCTGTACTTTGCGTCGATTGAAAAAGGCCACATACCAGTAAATTATTTGAGAGACTTAATGAAAGGGCTGTAGCGCTGCTGTGTGGTTGGAGGTGGTTTTATTTCTGATGTAAAGCTAATCACATTAGTATTCAAGTGGATTGTTGTTTGCCTTTGTAGTAGTAACAGAAGGAAAAGGGCAGATTAGAGTTTGGAAACAAGTACACATCCAGTTGGGTGGTCCTTATTCCCTTATAACCCCTTATTCCTGAATGCAAACCTCGATATCTCCAACATATACATATGCAGTTCTTTGCTGGTCTGTTTAAGTAAAAGATTTATACCAGCTGCTTACGCTCCAAAGCATAATGTGCGGCATACAAACATGTAATACTCATGTAGGAATGTAAGCAACACAGGACTTTAATTAAATTTAATTCAGCAGAATATTGTACCATGAGCTTGCAACTCTTTTAGATTTATGTGGAATAAATTACACTCGGTGCTCTCATAGATCATCCATCTTTTGATCTTTTAGAGGAATCTGGTTTACATGTGTGTCAGTAACGCATTCAAAATGCATGTTTTATTTATTAGTACTCACACTTATCAGTGTCTGGATTGTTCCATCCCATTGGCTGCAGCGATTCTCTGACCTTACCTCCGAAGCAGCACAGTGATGTGTTTCATCGCCCCGCAGTAAATGGACCACAGGAAAACACAATGCTGCACACTGAGTTTTGATTCTGCTGCTTATTACATGTGTTTTTGTTTCCAGGGCATCTGTTGATTACTTTATACAGAATTTAGCAGTTTTTTTTTCACGCTCCCTGAACACAAAAGCCACAGATCAAGGCCAAGGCGCTGATATTGTGACTTATTACTCCATTGTGTTTTTCCCAGCTGCTGATTGCAATCATCCTCCTGGTGTTTTGGGCTTTTTCTTCTTATTTAACATCTCAGTGGAATCCTTACTGCAGTCACCATTACAAAAAAAGAAAGCAGGCTGATTTCATACTAACTCGTTCTGTGCAAAACAAAGGTATCGTTTGGTGGGAAGCTTTTGCTGTCTCTGTCACTTTGAGTAAATATCTTCAGGTTTGCAGCTCTGCAGCATTAATTGAAACATACAGTCCGCATGCTGCCTGTTTCCCAGCATTAACAGACATCTTCTCGCTGAAGCGTGTAATTTACAATGACAGCTGTGTATTAAACTCCTCAGTCTGCACCATCTTTAGCCCACTTGTCCTGCTGTAAAATATTAGGAACCAAACATTACCTGATGATTTCTTATGCACTTTGCAGCTGGTTTCCAATGGGTCATGTGTATCAGCACCTTCGCTTGACTTTTCTCTCCTCTCATCAAGGCCCCTCCTAAATGCATGCAGGAGTAAAAACCAGATGCAGCATGCAGCCCATTAGGCTACATATGGCACTCTGAAGAATCTCATTTATCAAGAGGAGAGATTTTCTTTTCCCATTTCAACAGTAATGTCAGTCAGCTACAGTCCAGTGGGAGAAATATAATCGTGGACCAGGAACGTGGCACACACAGAGCCGCATCTAATCTGTTTCTCATTTTTATTTTTCATCTCTCTGCTTAAACATCTTGTATATATTAACTGTGTGAATATGTTAACATACACATTGGGTATAGAGTCCTTGTGCTGCCATGTACACATAGTTATACATAAAATCATACACACATGTCCAAAACTACAAGAACCTCAACTGAACTGAGATCGAGGGCAAGACTAAAAACAAAAAGCCTGCAAGAAATATAAATAACATAATATTTTTTTTGCAGGACACATAAATATTGTGGTTTTTGTTAACTGTATAACCCTGTTTACAATTAAAAATGTGTCTTGGACAATCTGATCACAAATGGAAGGACGTATAAACAAGCACAAAAGACACATTGAGATCCGATCTCTCGAACCGCCTGCTGAGTTGGTCTGGGACGCATTTGTCCTTTGTAGTTTAAACACAAACGTGTCCTGATGCGTCCCAGACAAGGATGAAAGAGGAATACACGTCACCAATGCAGGATGTGGTGGTTTTTTTGGTGACAGCCTGCCAATGGCCAAAAAAATTGAAAAAACACTGGAATAACCTGGACATGTAAATTAGTATCTCTCTAGCAGAAGCAACTAAAACTGAACACAAATGATCAGCTGGACACCTTGGAGACAAACGATAGACATGTGTGAACGTCGATCTGTCAACTTATGTTCAGATCACTGAAACACATTTTAAAACCAAGTCTGAACCAAATTGTCCAACTTTTGTTCCGTTAAAATGAGGAGGACCAGGAATAAAGTGGACTGTATTTGTTAAACTGTTATTTTGATGCGAACACAACAACTTTTTAACTGCACAGTACCTGGAGATCCTTGAAAACGTTAAAAAGAGTTTGCTGTTAAATATAACATGTAATGATAATTAAAATAAACTGAATAGCTCATTGTACTGTGCAGATTGTTCACACTCTTCACACTGTGCGTTACACACTGACGACTAAGTGTGTGGGAGGTTTCAACGGTCTAACTTCTCATATATTCAGCTCTCTTTTTCCTATCTGATAAGCTCAGTGCCTGGGCCCAGCGTCAGGTAATCTTGGTAGCCCAGAACATAAATAAACCCACAGTGACTTCTAGATAATGCACACACAGACAGTACTGTCTACAGTTCGTGAGGTATCCCAAACACCTAATTAATTACAGAGGATTAGTATAATTGTATCTTCCACATTCCTTGAATTTTAAGCTACCTGTCAGGAAAATGGGATGAAAATGAACAAGAGAAGTGTTTTTAAATTTAATGAGAGCATTAATCAAGGCCTCAGGAGGAGGCAGCAGCTGGATCCTTGAAATAATGCTCGACTATCAAATTGACTTGAAACTGGCATAATGGTCAAGTGTTGTGTGCTACATGCTGCCACTGGCTCAGCAGAGACTTGAGCCATGGTCACAGATTTTGGGGACACATTCCGATCAATATTTACCACATGTGCATTTGTGTCCTCCAATAAAAACATGAAAGAAGCAGAGGATGTTCCTCAGAGATGCAACAATACAAATGTGTTCAAAGAAGGACCACATTTTTGCATAAAGATTCACCAGAATGCAGGAGATTTTGAAGAACCAACTTGGAATTAAAATGCAAGAATGGCATCAGTGTTAGTGAAAGCTGTAGTAATGTACTGTTTATTAGCACTTCTGTCTTTTTGTGTCTCATCAGTATTGTCTAGCTTCTATCTGTAGACATTGGTACAGTGTTAAAATACTATGTAATGCATTGTTATCAACAAGTATCGCGGCTTTTCTGGAGGTGTAAATCTTGTTTTTTGACTCCGCAGTCAACTCGAGTTTCATCATAGACTGTATATAAAACAAATGTATTGATCATGATGTTTGTTTGTGGACTATCGTTCTGAAGCTTCAAGTTCGGAAACTGGCTGTCAGCGTCTTCTTTTAGGGGGCAGTGGTGGCCTAGTGGTTTGTGAAGCGAACTTGTAACTGGTGGGTTGCCGATTCCAGCCCCCGGGCTGGCAAGAAGTTGAGGTGGGAAAGTGAGAGTGACCTCTTGTCCCAGTCACCACCACTGTGGGCCCTTGAGCAAGGCCCTTAACCCCTGACTGCTCCCCGGGTGCTGCACCGCGGCAGCCCACTGCTCCTAGTATGTATAGTTAAGGTTAACTTTGAATAGGATGAATGCAGAGAAGGAGTTTCCCCAAGGGGATCAATAAAGGTTAGATTATGATTATCATTCCTATTATTATCTTTATTCTTATTCTTATCCTTTATGATTAATATAAACTGAAATTTCAACAGGCCACAAGGTTTTTTACAGGCTACGCAGGTGTGCTTATGAACAAGGGATTTAGTGAGTGAGCTGGTGTGAATGAGAGCAAACATATGCATCTTCTCACTGTTGTGTGTGCAAGAGAGACAATGTAAATACATATAGTCCAGCCCCATGCTGTGTAGAGGGGGTGCTGAGAGAGCAGAGGTGGAGGGGGGGTGGTTGCTGAGGAGACCCATTGTGAGCTGATTACCCGCAAGAGGGGTAAATGATGGTGTTGATTAAAGCCAGCTGAGCCCAGGGGCAGGCTCCTGTAGCGGCAGACACACGCCTCCTACCACCACGTG
The DNA here is from genome assembly GCA_900302755.1 of Chromis chromis. Lineage (NCBI taxonomy): Eukaryota > Metazoa > Chordata > Actinopteri > Pomacentridae > Chromis > Chromis chromis. The sequence goes on from OMNN01047497.1 coordinate 30,732, forward strand.
CCCCTGAAATCCATCTGGCTTCTCAATGACACACACTGACAAGCCAGCGCTGCATGCTTGTTCCTTCTCTGCATGCTAAAAGTGTACACAAACACACACCCAAACACCCACAACGCTTGTGAAATCAAGCTAACAAACAAGACTCTCCCTCTTAAGAATGCAGGCCTGGTGAGGCAATGATAGTGCTCATCATCTGACCACTCTGGTATGAACAAGACATGCACGAGTTGGTGTTGCCAAACTGATCTGGACTTTCCACTGATTCAGTTCATTCCTTTTTTATCCGAAACCGACACTGGTTGCCGCTTGAAAAAGTTCAACTACATTCAGACAGACAGCGGCCCTGCATGAAAATATGTAGTCCTTTTAATCGTTTCAATAGAGGCAGTCCAGCAGCACAGCAGGGGTGCCATAACAGGAGACGTCAGTGAGAAAGTTCAATTGACTAATCACATAGATACAAGCATTCAAACCTGGTAGAGAACTGTTTACCGCAGTTATCCCAACCAAAAATAATATAGCTGAGAAATTAAAGCTGCACTTTTACATATAAACGAATGTCCGTTCCATTCAGTCTCTTGTCAACCAAGTTTATACACAATAAGCTTATCAGCACCAGGTAAATCTCTTTGTATTTCAGAGTAAACCAGTTTTAAATCTGATCTCTGTGGTGACATTTTACATCAACCAGCAATGACAGGTTTGCCAGAGCTGGAGAGGGGAGCAGCCGTCGTGGAAACATGGAAACAGAGGTTACAGCAGCTAGGAGTATGATGGAGCCGGGAGCATACCTATGTTCCCCGGGTCCTATGTTCCCCGGGTCCTATGTTCCCCGGGTCCTATGTTCCCCGGGTCCTATGTTCCCCGGGTCCTATGTTCCCCGCTTTGTATGGGACCGGGGAACAAAGAACCCTTTTTCTAAATAAGGGTCCTATGTTCCCCGTTTTGTATGTGACCGGGGAACATAGGACCCTTTTTAGGGAAAAGAGGGAACATAGGACCCTTTTTTAGAAAGAGGGTCCTATGTTCCCCAGTACATATTGCGACCGGGGAAAATAGGACCCTTTTTAGGAAAAACGGGGAACATAGGACCTGGGGAACATAG
>OMNN01047548.1:4784-16154 GCA_900302755.1 Chromis chromis
CCTTATGTGGTCGAAAATGTTCTGAACCATTGGGCATGGACAAGAGGACCTCTCAGGGTGTCCTATGGGGTCTAGCACCAGGATGTTGGCAGTGGATCCTTTGGGTACTCTGGCTTGTGTAGTGGGGCCTCTGTCAGTCAAACTTGTTCCACTGCATCCTGTTGATGCTTGATCAGAATGGGGTCTAGGAAGTTTGGAGGTCAAATCAACATGTTGGGCCATTGTCACGTTCCTCAAGATGTTCCTGATTGTTTGATGTTTTTGCCATGTGGTGGGGTGCATTTTCTCCATAGTACCAATATGATCAATGTTATTCACTTCACCTGTCAGTGGTCTTAATGTTGTGGCTGATTGGTGTATGTCAAGCAAGTGCGATTCATTTTGTGACAAGGGAACATTTTTCACCATTAGAGTTTGATTGGGCAGTTGAGGGCAATGATAACTTTTTGAATTAACATGGCAAACATCTCTATATGCAAATGCAGCCTTGACATTAGTAACGTTAACTCACATTACTGCAAACTACTAAAAATATAGAGTTCACAAGTAGATAAATACAACGCCAGTTATAGATGATTCCTGCAGACAATGGGTAATTAAAACGTGCACTCAAGTACTGCTGCACTTATCCCTGCAAGGATTTATCCTTTTATAAGCAGCAGCCTTTTCTCATTCCCTCTTGTTGTTTTATGGCTTTTCACATCCAGTCCTGCCTTGCATTGGCATTGCCAAAATGTTTTCCTTTTTAAACAATAAACTTTAACTTTGAGGTTCTGTCATCTATTGCTGCATGCCTTTCCTGATGTTTTAGCTTGTGTTGTTTCAGAATTGATATATTTAGGCAGGCATTGTAGACTGTAGTTAGTCAGACTTGGTCAGAATCATTTAAAATTTTCAATATTCAGTGATTTCATTTAACGGTTATACAATCTTATATTGAAATGTGAGCTCAAAGTGTCAGTGTGGATGACTTGATCTATAACCAGGGACGTGCAGGTGAATGTGGTGTCCAATCATATGACCTCCTATTACAATCTATTTGAATATCCTCAGTCGGAAATGTATGAGGCCAAATAAGGGTTAGATTGGGGGCTCTGATGAGGTCCATCAGCCCTGTTAACAATCTGCATTCAGGCACAATGCTGACTGATTACTAATCAGAGACGCTAAGAAACAGCCAGCTGCTCAGCCTATCACGACTTTCTGCAGACACACACACACACACAAAAGTAGAGCAGAATACACACAGCGTGTCAAAAAATTGTGATTGCATCGAGGTAAGGAATCAAGTATAATGCACATAATGTATGCGTTTGTGCACACACAAAAGACAGTCACACACCCTCTTTCACACTTTTTCTCTGTGCGTTTCTCACAAACACTCACTCAGAGACACACACACACACACACATACTCTGACGCAGACCTCTAACAGGCTTCAATCAGCAGCAGTGCCATGCAGAGATGAGAGGACCACACCTTGTTCTGAAAACAACTGAAATCAGTTTAAGGACACGTATTACCACAGTGCTCCTTGTCTGCCTCCCCCCCTCCTCACCCTCTCTCCCCCCCTAGCCTTGCTTTCTCTCTCTGTCTCTCTCTCCTGCTCCCTCTATCTCCTGCTTTTTTATTTTTCATCGTGTACCACCTGAGCTCTTCAAGGTTGCCGCCACAATTTGGGTCATTCAGCTCGGCCCCATTTCAGCCACCCCACACAGACACACACTCGCACACATGCAATCACACACCTCCCCCTCTGTGTATTACCTGACACTGCCAGGTGGGAGAGACTCCATTACCGAGTTGAACTCTGACCCGGCTTCGACTGCCTGGCCAGAGAAGAGAGATGTGTGGTTTGCGTTTGTGTGTGCGGGAGAGAGTCGGAGGGGAAAAAGAGAAAGAGGCGAGCAGCTGAAATGAGGCCAGCCTAAATGTTTGTGCGTCAATGAGCATACACATTTGTTTGTGTGTGTTTAGGCATGTGTGTGTGTGTGTGTGCAGGGGTGGAGGTGGGGTTGGAGGGCTTTTCGTGTCTCAAATGACACCTCTGGCCATTATTAAGTCCACTTTATTCTCCAGCCTCTGGCACATTTTCCTCTCTCCATATGTTCATATTTTTCTCCTGAACCCGGGTCCATAATAATGCTCTCAGAATTTGCACACACACCGGCATCTTATTAACATTCAAGAAATCCAAGTTGAGTCGAACTTTGGGAGTTGGCTCACGTAAACATCAAATCCCTCTCACAATAACCTGGAAAAGCCTTTATTTTGAATATGAAAAAACACACAATACATCGTGGTGAATGTTGATATTTGCCTGGAAACTGGCACAGAGTTTTACCCCATCCTGTTATTTTTTTTATGATAATTGCTATATCAAGTTAGAATTATCTGTAATTTGCCAATTAAGGCATACAGCAGAGGTGTAATTAAAGTGTCAGTTCAACCAAATTTAAAAAAACATATTTTCTCACTTACTTCTAGTGGTTTATAGCCATGTAAATACTTTCGGTTTTATTCATCCTGATGTTCAGACACACCTCTCTGACTTCTCTCTTTATGCCAGAACAATGTAGGTGAATTAATTGGTGTTTACGGTCCTCACGGCATTGAAAAATTACATTCAAAACACTACTTCAGAACTCCAGTTTCTCTCTTACCCCTTTTACATAAAGCTGGTTCCAGTGCTAGTTTGGAGCCAGTGCCTGACTTAGCACAACTTCTTTGTGTTTCCACCGCATAAGCTCCAGGTGCTAAAAACTGGTGCTTAGCAAGCACCAACTCTTTGCTGGGCCAGAGCTAAGCACAGAGTACGTCAGGTGCTGGGGGCGGGGTTATCGTGACCACCGATCAACGGTGGAAAGGGACACGCAAGTGGTAATTTGTGTCCTAAGGACGTCCCTGGTCTAATCACACATGTATTGGAATGACTCCCGGGACACACGAAAGTTTTGCACAAACTATTGCGCTGAAATCTGGTACAATTGTGTCCCACCAGTAGCGCGATCGCGGATATGGCCAGGCAACAGGCGACCTCCGCTCTGCAAGCGTAGTCATTTTACGGTGACGCAGTGGTGTGACTCACGTGACGCAATGGAAAACAGGTTCTTAGGAGGAACGAGATTTGAACCAACTAAGCACTAGCACCGAACTAGCACCTGGTTCTTCTTGGTGGAAAAGCTGTATCCGTGACCTCACCCTGGGCACCTTCCTTTACAAACAGCCAGTGAAAACTGTTGATAGTTTGGTACAAACAAAATTCCATACACCTCGATTGTATTGCGGTGGAGGCGACAATCTCTACCTCAAATCAGCCTTGAAGTAATGACCTTTATAAAACAATGCTAGCAGTGGGGGAGACTAACTAAGTGCATTTACTAAAATACTGAGGTTCGGGTCAGTTTTGAGGTACGCCTTTAGTTATTTTTAAAATGAAGATTTCACACAGCGGGTAATGTAACAAACTTTATAACGACTGTTAAAAGGTTACACCAAAGAGCAGTGTGTTGTCGGGTCAACATTTGAGATGAGTTGTTCACACCTCACACCAAATAGTGACTTTTTTTCCCTCTAAACTTCTTCCATGGTTTCAGATTAATTAGTGTTCAAATGACCCAACATCTCAACCAAAAATCAAAGATTAGAGAAAAAGTCCAAAAACTGCAAACAGATTTGTGAGTCAGAACTTAGTTTTTTCGTCTTCTTTTCTTTTCTTTTCTTTTCTCATTAATCATTAATGACACCTCATTTTTCAGCTGTCCTTGTATATAAAACTGATTAAAAGTAGTTTAAACCTGCAGCAGCTCCAACAGTAACATGCTGCAGACATACTGATATACTGTATCATATACAGTCACCGGCCACTTTATTAGGTACACCTTGCTAGTAAATGGTTGGACCCCCTTTTGCCAACAGAACTGCCTTAATTCTTCATGGCATACTTTCAGCAAGGTGTTGGAAACATTCCTCAGAAATTTTGGTCCATATTGACATGATAGCATCACGCAGTTGCTGCAGATTTGTCGGCTGCACATCCATGATGCCAATCTCCTGTACCACTACCACCAGCCTGAACCATTGATACAAGCAGGATGGATCCATGCTTTCATGTTGTTTACGCCAAATCTGACCCTACCATCTGAATGTCGCAGCTGAAATGGAGACTCATCAGACCAGGCAACGTTTTTCCATCTTCTATCGTCCAATTTTCGGGAGCCTGTGCGAATTGTAGCCTCAGTTTCCTGTTCTTAGCTGACAGGAGTGGCACCCGGTGTGGTCTTCTGCTGCTGTAGCCCATCTTCTTCAAGGTTGGATGTGTTGTTAATTCAGAGATGGTATTCTGTATCCCTTGGTTATAACAAGTGGTTATTTGAGTTACTGTTGCCTTTCTATCATCTCAAAACCTCATATCAACAAGGCATTTTCATTCACACAACTGCCGCTCACTGGATATTTTCTCTTTTTCAGACCATTCTCTGTAAACCCTAGAGATGGTTGTGCGTGAAAATCCCAGTAGATCAGCAGTTTCTGAAATACTCAGACCAGCCTGTCTGACACCAACAACCATGCCACGTTCAGAGTCACTTAAATCCCCTTTCTTCCTCATTATGCTGCTCAGTTTGAACTTCAGCAAGTTGTCTTGACCACGTCTACATGCCTAAATGCATTGAGTTGCGGCCATGTCATTGGCTATTAGCTATTTGTGTTAAGAAGCAATTGAACAGGTGGAATAGGTGAATAAAGTGGCCGGTGAGTGTATAAACATAGATCAGTGAGAGGGACCAAGTCAGAACTTTTACTTTCATACTTGAACTTACTTTTGCTGCTTGTACTTATGAACTGGTTTTGACCTTAAACATGACTTTTCACACAGTTTCACACTTTCTCCACGTACCTATTTAGAACATTTTCTATCAAAGTAATGGCTTAGATGTAACCCTTCACTGTTGCTTCCTCTAGATTTTGCAGATCCCCGACTAATGGCAGCTCAAGCATACCAGCTCACCTAAAACTCTACTCAAACACTGTAAAACTATTCTGCTCTACACAATGACAAGTTGAAATATTGCATTAATTCCATCACTGCAAAACCAATTCTGAAGAAGAATAATCATAGATAAAGCCCCACCCAACACGTTGACAGAATTTACGTTTGTTGCATATGCGATCCTGGCTGTGGGAATATGTGTTTTTCAGACTGTCATCAGTGTCGAGGTGGTTTATTTTGCTCATGATGTATCTTCCACCATATAAAAAACACACCATATGAACATGTTAACAAGGTACAAAACCTGATTTTTCAAGTTTCAAGTACAGTATGTGAGTACTTCTTCCACCGCTGGGTATTATGAACAAGTATCTTTTGTTGATTCAACCGATACTTGCTTAAGGCCTCAGTAAGTAGGTTGGAAGTAATGTAGGAGTAGCTGGTTTGGGATCAACAAGAAAAACTGGGAGGTAGGCACAAGTGGTGACAAATGCCATGACTGAACAGAGAACAAGGAAAGAATGTCTCCTACGTAACTCAAGTTTCAAGAACAGAAACCCAAAGGAAAAGCTGCTGCCTACACTGTGTAACTGACAAGTAGGAAATATAATGCCAAAACAACAAACCGCTGTATATCTCAGAGTCAAAGATGCAGAAAATGTTGAAAAAACAGAGCAAAAAATATAATGTCTCCACAATCTAATCAGAACGGGAGCTACGAGCCAAATTGTTGTTCCTTCCTATGTAACGCCGCACTCCTCAGCTCTGTTTACAACATAATCCCCCTAAGCAGCGCACCATGATATGGGAAAAAGAAGAAGAGGAGAGAAGGGGAATTTTGGCTAATGTGTAGTGAAGAGTGTGGGAGAGTTTCTGCTCCTCTTTCATCCTGGCTTTTGCACTGAAGCTGCAGGCGTCTCCTGGTGTGAGCTCTCCATCGAGGCAGAGCAACAGCCCCCTTCTGTTTTCTAAATGTGGCCTCCTGCCTCTCTCTTCGCCATGCCAAGGCTGCTGTGATGGGCGGAAAGAGGGAGAAGGGTTTCCTCTCTGTGTGTGTGCAAGGGTTTGCATGTATGTGTAGGCGTGTCTGCAAGGAGAAGAGGGAAAAAAAAGAGATATGGGTGAATTTTTATTATGCATTCTGCTTCTCTGGGTGTATGTGCATGTGTGTGTGTGTTTGAAGTTGGGGGAGGTGACTGTGTGACAGAGCGCATTTGACAGAGGCAGGCAAAATGGTAGTCAGATCAGTCGCCGTGGTAATTGGGCGCTCTTGACGTTGTCATTTGCAGCGCCTGGAGATGCCATTACAGCGTGTGTGTTTGTCACTGTGAGTTAGTGTGTGTGTACACGTGCAGCATCTGTGTATGTGTACTATACGTTTAAACTGCTGCTTCATATTACGCAGCCCTCGATAACTTAAATATATGGCTCCTGTATATAGCTACTGTCTTGTCATGGCTGTGTAAGTGCACAAACACATGTTTATGCAGACCTGTTCAGTAGTTAATAAGACAAATCCAATGCATGAATATTTAATGGTGACATGTGGCCCATATGGAGCATCAACTGCACCGCCTCCACACGCATAAACATAGACGTACCCTAATTGTCATAGGAAGTCATTACACACAGCCGATGTCAAATCTGTCATGACTTCAGCACCTCAGGGAGATGTCTTTCTTCTTTCAACATGTGTGTTTTCATACCTGTTTTTTAAAAAAAAGTAACAAATCCAAACTAATTGTTTTTCCATTGGTTGCACTGGGGTGCCTAACTTTTTTTTATTTAGGGGCAAAAGTTTGCAATAATAAGTGTCACCAGTGTGCTTCTGTGCTGTTAAAAACAATTTAAAAATCTGTTAAACAAGCTGTTAAAATCTGGCGGCAAAGGTGCCAGGAAAAACATATGTTATAAAACGGTCGAATACTGTAAAGTAAAAAAAAAACAAAACGTGAAAATAACCGCACATTTTTGTGTAAAATAATGATATTATTTGCTGATTTAAATACAGTAAAACAGTGTAATTTTATGCACACACATTGTAAAACAACAAATTACTATTTGTAAAAATACTAATTTTTAATGTGGACATTTATTTCAAGCTTGGCCTGTTTTTTTTTAAGCATTTAAAATTACTTACAATTTTTTAAATGTCATTTTACTTTCAGATGACAGCAGATATCTGTAAAATAATATTTTTTCTGATTTATACACAATAAAAACTGTATTTATATTTATGAATATTGTGAAAGAACAAATTTATTAAAAATCTTGCTTTTTTGCCCGTCTTTTTCCTACATTAAACGTGCATATAGAATGACTTACTTTTTAATCCTATACATATTTTTTCTTTCAAATGACAGCAGATATCTGTAAAATAACAATATCTTAGCCGACTGGTCAAACATTGTGAAGGAACACATTACCATTTATTTTACAGGTTTGGCCTGTTGTTTTTTTAAGGCTAAATAAGTAAATTTATACTTTTTTTGTCAGATTTTTCTAATTATTATCTGTAATTGAACCAAATGGGAAGAATCTGAAAAAACCCACATTAAAAAATGCGCTCTTTTTTTTTCTTTCTTTACAGTGTGCATTGTGTTGCTATGAAGAGGATGCCGTGACACACCATGATCTGTTGGAGGTGAGCTCTATTTATTCTGACAGTAACAAATGATAAAGAAAAACCACCATGTAGCTGCCTGTTCCGGCTCCCCTCCCACAGGAGAATAGTACAATAGAGCTGAGAATGTGCTTTGACAATGGGTCTGCAGCTAGTAGCAGGGACTAGTGGTGGGTTTATCCCTGACTGGTCAACAGTGCATTCATAATTACAGAAGGCTACAGACCTCCCTCTCCCAAATGAAACCATCTGCTGACCTTTCGCCTAACCAGAAGTGACCTGATGCCCCACGTCTTTGCTCAGACGCGGGGCATCAACAGTGTTTACAGCTGGTATATCAAATAAGATATGATAATACTGTGTTACTGCATGAAACAGACAGAATGCTGCAAGTAAACACCATTATCAGAACGGAATAACAGCAATAAAGTGCATGAAGGGCATTAAAACATCAAAAATACACACTTTGTAATTGTCTCTAATAAGGCAAGTAGGAAAAACAAATACTCTGCTAAACAAGCACGAACAAATGTCATTAATATGTGCAGCGCTCATCTTGTACTCAAAATATTATGAAGCTAAAATAGAACACCAAACCAAAGTTACTGAATCTTACATGTCAGCCACAAATTAGAAACACTTGTGAATCTAAGCACTGCTACCAACTTTCTCACTTAGTTGAACCAGCAGAGGATTTGAGTCACACTCCACGGCATGGTATTAATCAGCCTTGCTCACTGCTGAACGGACGTCTTTGAATACCCTAGTTTTGCATTGACGCTGACTGGACAGCGACTTGAGATTTAATATTTGCAAAATCAGATATCTGAAAATAGGTTAATTGTGTTACTAGTCTTTTCCTAAAGGTTGTCTAATATACACCGATCAGAAATAACATTATGACCTAATACTGTGTTGGTCCCCCTTATGTGGTCAAAAATGCTCTGAACCATTGGGCATGGACAAGAGGACCTCTCAGGGTATCCTATGGGGTCTGGCACCAGGACGTTGGCAGTTTTTGGGTACTCTGGCTTGTGCAGTGGGGCCTCTGTCAATCAAACTTGTTCCACTGCATACTGTTGATTCTTGATCAGAATGGAGTCTAGGAAGTTTGGAGGTCAAATCAACATGTTGGGCCATTGTCATGTTCCTCAAGATGTTCTTGATTGAGCGATGTGGTGGGGTGCATTTTCAAAATCCAAGGTTTTCCATCAGAACACCACATAGTACCAATATGATCAATGTTATTCACTTCACCTGTCAGTGGTCAGATTGTTGTGGCTGATCGGTGTATTTGCACTTGTTAGTATTTGCAGATGTTACCTTAAATGCCTCAAAGCTAGGCGACTGTGCACAGAGAAGCCTCTAGTCTCCCAACTCAGTCACTGCAACTCATGCAACTCAGACAGCTGTGAGACATAAAATGAGTTTAAGTAAGGCGTTTCATTGTCAGATTTACAGTGGTAAGATGAAACCATTTATCTATGAGTGGAGTTTCTATGCGCGAAACACGTTGCAGTCGATCATGTTGATGTAATTGTGTTAAGCCAATTATGATTGTTATTAATATTGGTTTAATTTTGGCTGCCTCGGTACCATTAGCCATTGTGATTGAATGTAGTGCTTTTTCTTCTTCCACCGGCTCAGTCGGTATCTCCCTGCCTGCACCTGCACTCTCAACGTCAGGAGTGTCTGACTCGAGACCTCTACCTTTTCGACAGCCTCCCCCGCTCCATTCTCATTTTAAAAAATTAAACGATCAGCCGTAGACCGCTTCATCTTTGGAAACACAGCGGCAGCTAAATGGATTGTTTCACACCTCGCGTAATGATCATCATGCGCTCGCACCACTTTGACCATGTGAAAGTCATTCGTTTTATTATCTAACCAAAACGATGTTCCTTCTCAAATCTCAAACTTAATTATGTGCAATTCTAAGTACAAAAAATTGCTGCAAATTAGTTGTTTTTGTTTGACTCACATCTCTTGTTCTTCTCTGAATGTGAGTCACATTTATCACAATCGTATTACGGCTTTAACCCACTTGGTGACTTTTCCCTGCACTCCTCCTTCCTCGACTCATTGCCTTGTGACTACTCTGTCTGCTTTTCACCTATATGCAGAGTAAAAATCAACCTATATACTCAGTAACATTTGCATATGTACCCTCAGACTCTCCGATACAAACACAGATACTCTACACTTTCTCATTCCCCCACCTTCCTCTCCTCTCTCTCTCTCCTCCCTTCCTCTATCTGTGTGTTTCATAATGTGTGTGTTGAGTTGACATTTTACCGTTCTCTCAGTGTCGGCCGCCATCTCTCGCTCTGCACCCCTCAGTAATTTCCCCACTGACTGTCTGCTATCTGCCTGTCTGTGCCTTCCCCTGCTCTCTCTCTCTCTCTCTATCTCTGCTCTCCTATATGAGATGGTATGCCTGACTCGCCTCCATTTTGTTGCCGTGACCTCAATATAGTTTGCCCAGTGCCCATATTTCTGCCGTCTGTATGTCTTCCTGTTTATACAGTAAGTCTGTCACTCGGGCCGGCTGTCTCCGTTTGGCATTTCTCTCTGTCTCTATTGATAATGAGCGCCGATCAATTGATTCATTTGCTGACCTTTACAGACACAGACTGTTAGTCTGGCGTCGCTAGATTGAAAGCAATCAATAGTTCTCCATTAATGATTGAATACATTTTTTAAAAACGCAGAGAGCAGGGTTCAATTGCTGTCTTTAATGGTCAGTAACAAAGCATCCATTTGCTGATCATTTATATATTCATGTTAAAATCCAATCATTATTCATAGTTTCTCTTAGAACTGTACCAGACTGGAAATTCCACTGAAGCAGCATTAGGCACGGTCCACTGAAACCTACCGCTCTAAATCCACTGATACCGAGAATGATAATCACAATAATAATTAATTCATATACTCTCTGAGAATATCTTATTATAATGTTATGTTACAGCTCAGTTGAAATGAAGAGTTCTTTCTAACAAAGTCTTCTCTCCAGAGGTTAATTCCTATTTTTTTTACCCCCTCAGAAGTGTCATCAAACCTGTGTCGGCAGTTTCTTTCTGAATGGGTTAAAATTGCTTCACCTGACCTGAACCCACAATCAGCTTCAACCTCCTGTTCTAGAGCTTAATTTTGATACTGATGATTAATCAGTATTTAACCAGCTCTCAAAAAGGAAACAAAAAGAAATTCCGTAGAACTAGATAGTGATGACAACTTGATGACTGTGTGACTGAAGCATAAACACTAATCAGTAAAACCACGGCAAGGTAAAATGAATAACATTAATTATCTAGTTACAATGGAATCTGTCAAGGGGTTAAATATAGGACAAAGCTAAAAAAAAACTTTCAGCAGTGGTGTCTGAGTAACTTTGACAAGGGACAAAATCAATTCCTATCCATGGTGGCTCCACCTCGCAACTGTTGCTAACGTCTCGGTTTCCGATACCAGAAAACACCTTTAGAGATACACCGATCAGGCACAACATTATGACCACCTGCCTAATATTGTGTTGGTCCCCCTTATGTGGTCAAAAATGCTCTGAACCATTGGGCATGGACAAGAGGACCTCTCAGGGTGTCCTATGGAGTCTGGCTCCAGGACATTGGCAGTGGATCCTTTGGGTATTCTGGCTTGTGCAGTGGGAGATCAACTGCATCAACCAAGATCAACATCTTGGGCCATTGTCATGTTCCTCAAGATGTTCCTGATTGGTTGATGTCTTTGCCATGTG
>OMNN01047548.1:16174-28465 GCA_900302755.1 Chromis chromis
GAGAAATGGTGGGTGAGTGTATAAAACTGCCATCATTAGGGCCGGGCCCTCTACATATGATGGATCACTCACCTAAGGCCAAACACTTAATTTTACTGAGCAAAAAAATAAATAAATTAAGCAACTACAAGAAAAGAATGGAGGGAAAGAAAAAGATGGGATGGAGAGATGGAAAATGGATGGAGGGATATAAAAACTACACTAAATCATTATCAAAAGGTGAGTTTTATTCTGGAAAAAACCTTTAAATCTTGAAATTGGTTTTAAATAGGTTCTTTAACAAGAGAATGTTTTTGTTTTGTTTTTTTTGTTTTTTTAAATTGAGTAGTAAACATAGAAGATTAAAGAAACATCAGAATGTAATAAAAAAGGCAGCTTCCTATTTAAGAGTTACATGTGAACACTCAAGGCATTCCATGATTTTAACATTTACATCCTCCCAATATTTTCAAATGAAAAAGAGAGCTTTTTTTAAAATGAAGATGTAAAACTTTTAGCTCAGCATTTCATTTAGACATTGACACATTATTTCTCTGCTCATTATTATACAATAATTAGAATTAGTTGCAAACACCAAGTCCATGCTGTAGGAGGTTTAATAGCGGCAACGGCAGCAATGCTAGGCTTTAAGGCTAGTTAAACTATGATATGCAGTGTGTGCGTGCAGGCTTATTTGAATATGCCATACGTATTCCATGACAGGCAATCTGTCCCTAAATGGATGCCTGGGGGCAACGCAGTCACCACAGCCGTTTATGAGGGAGCGTGTGTTCATATGTGGGTGGGTGTGAATGTGTATGCGCACACGTACGTTAATAGGAACATACCTGTACATCTGTGTTAGTGCACATGTGTGTGTCTGTGTGTGTGTCCTACTTTGTGTGTGGCAGACACTTGGCATTTCCCCTGGTCTGCCCACTTTAATGATTTTACAGATATGAATGTATTTCTCTCCATAGATCATATTTCATAGTGGTGCAGTGAAAATACAAGTCTGTGTGTGCAGAAGTGCGGATGAACATTTGAGTGTATTCATGGTAAATATGCAGGCTGGCAGACTGATGTTTACAAGCCTAACAATGCCTTGATATATTGTAGTCAGTGCAAATTATTCCTAATAAAATTATTTAATTTATAAAGAAACGAGCTGCTAGCAATATAATTATATCTTCTTTTTACTTTTTAGACACTGAGCTGGACAAGTTGGCATTTATGAATCCCATTTTTGCCACTAGTCTTTTGACATTCAAATACAAATTCCAACAAATGCAATATCTGAAATAACCGGGTCAAGAGAGGAAAATAGACAAAGGGGAAAAGTAAGAAGTCAATAAAAAGGAAAGAAAAGTGAGAACATTACAGAGAAGACTGTGTTAGAAGATATTAGATCAGAACAGAAAGGATGTAATTTTGTGCTCGTGTGCATACATGTGTGTGTGTGTGTGTGTGCGTGTGTGTGTGTTTTCGGGACATGGCCAGCCCTTTTATCAGTAGCCAGCTGGTTAACAGGCTCATGCATCACCATTTCAAACGCTATTATGTACACACTGCACTCTGGCACCTTGTTACGAGTGTGCGCGTGTTTCTGCATGTGTGTGTATCTGCGTCTGCATGCACACATTTCAATTCCGTCCTTCTGAAGCGTGCCTGCCATTGCTCTACTCAAAGTATCAGCTTGGCGGTAATAAATTGCCATAATCAAATCTCATTTCTGAAAAATACCTGTGGGAGCGACCAAACAAACAAGGACAGAAAAAAACGAAAATGGGTCTTGTAAGAAGGAGTGTGAAAAATACAAGGGGCTGCAGCAGTTTGTTTTAATCAACTTGGCATTGAATTAGAGAATTAAATACCAGCTTAGTCCTTGATGGCATGTGCGCACACACGCACACGCACGCACACACACACACACAAAACACTCACACACAAACTCAGAGTTCTGTTTATGTGCACACGCAAAAAAAACTCTTACAACATACAATACATAGCGTTAGGCATAGACAAAAGTACATGAACACATGGCTACATCCAGACATTCACTCTTATACATACACATAAGTATAACTGACACACTTACACACATACACATGCCCGCACTCGCACGCACAACGTGGACCCTTGATAGCAAGGCTTAGCAATAACCATGATGCGTTGAGTTGAGGAGCGTTGGCCGGTTTTGCATTTCATACGAGTCTGGTCTTCAAAGACACACAGGGGAGAGAGTGAAACCATTTATCACAAAGAGAAGCACAACGGCTGGAAGCACCGCCAGCAGAAAAGCCTGTTTATTTTGGCAGCCACAACACTTTGGGATATGGATGTGTGTGTTCACCAGTGTGTATATACGCATGCCTGTTTTGTCATGTGCACCCAGTGTATACACTTCTGTTTTTGTGTGCACCCCAATGAGCACCCTTATGTATTAATTAAGACGCCGTTGCTGGACAATTAAACAAAGTAACTGTGCTAATGAAAAGCACAAGTTATCAACAAAGTACTGGGGATCATTTAGTAAGAGAAACTGTTTCTGGAACCAGACATTTTGTAGCCGACGTACTTTGCTGCTGCAGTAAAATGCCAATATTTTATCAGCATTTCTGAAAAAAGTTGTTTTACATCCTTTTCATAAAGTCTGTTATAGAGAGAAGGAGCTGTAAGTTTCTCCTCTGATGCACGCAATTAAACATACACAAAACAAACAACTTTAAAAACTTAGCTTTCTCCAATATATGTCAGGAATCTGTTTACCTGTGACATGGGGTTTACACTGGCACTGTCCTGTGTCATGGTTGCAGCTGGGAACTGCTCCTGTTGAGCTACTGATGATGCCCACATCACTGCAGTTACAGGAAATGCAGCCGTTTGGATTTGAGGCTTTAAGACCATACCAACCAGGTAAACAGTCTGCACACCGCCAACCCGTTACTCCCGCCTTACACTGACACTGACCTCTTATCTGGAGTAATAAACACAGAGGGAGAGAGTGGAGATGCACAGGAGAGAAGATGCAAGGACATTGCGGTAAATAAGAGAAAAAAACATGTCGATATGTTTAGTTTAAAAGACATTTAATTGATGAAATTTGAAGTTACAAGCGTTACAATTTGCAGGACTGTGTTGGCGTGTACCTGAGCACATTCCATACTGCCGTTGACCGTTCCGGCAGTGTGACAGTTACAGGGCTGACACACATCAACTGAAGTGGGATCAGAGTCCTCCAGCCTGAAAAACCCACTTGTACACAGTTCACAGTTCTTTCCTGATAGTGAGAGGGAAAGAAACATGGTGAGAAAAAGCAAAAAAGTCAATGATAGAAACCATGCAAGGATCAAAACGAATGTTTATGTTCTATAATCCAGTAATTCAATAGCACTCGTCTCATGGAAAAGCGTTTTACTGCATCATGAAAACATGTGAGTGAGGCACTATATTGCAACACATTAGCAGCATTATCAAATTTACCAATGTCTTCATGTGGGCTCAAATTAAGGTGAATAAGATGTACAAACAGGGTTGAAATTTAAACTCTGGGAACTTTGAGATCGGAATTTTACACACAGTTTTCTCATTTGTCTCTGTACACAGATATTCATAAAAGCAGCTTTTTCACACAGGCAAATTTTTCATTACAAATACTAATCTCTTCAAGACATGCCTTTTGTTTTAACAAGTATGATTCTTTTCTGCGCATGATACACAATGTGAAATTTCTCATGCAGACATATTTTACAGGTTCCAAAGACTGATTTACAACTACGAACTTTAGTGTTTGTTGACGTCACTTCACATGCTTAAAATTCTATTGACCATATTTTGAGTAAACTATATTTTCTCACTTCTGGTGAATATCTTTATCGAGAAAAACTATGTTTTCCCTGAGATATCAGCACACTGCAATTTTAAAAAATCCCATGCAAATAAATGAAATACAAGGAAATATATAAAAGGTCCTGCAAATAACACAGACTACAGTGAAAATGAGCTTCAAAGCAACAGTTTCTAGGGTAAACTAAAACATACATACACCGATCAGGCACAACATTATGACCACCTGCCTAATATTGTGTTGGTCCCCCTTATGTGGTCAGAAATGCTCTGAACTATTGGGCATGGACAAGAGGACCTCTCAGGGTGTCCTATGGAGTCTGGCTCCAGGACGTTGGCAGTGGATCCTTTGGGTATTCTGGCTTGTGCAGTGGGAGATCAACTGCATCAACCAAGATCAACATCTTGGGCCATTGTCATGTTCCTCAAGATGTTCCTGATTGGTTGATGTCTTTGCCATGTGGTGGGGTGCATTTTCTTGTGGGGGTAGGTCATTTGGGATTGCCATTTGCATGAGGGAGTGTGCTTGTTCTGGGACAATGTTTATTTGGGTGTCTAAGTCTCATCAACATGGATGCCACAATCCAAGGTTTTCCAGCAGAACACCACATAGTACCAATATGATCAATGTTATTCACTTCACCTGTCAGTGGTTTTAATGTTGTGGCTGAACGGTGTATATTATAATTTTTCCTATTCTTTTTGTGGCTTAGCTTGTACATTTTTCCTGGAGGACGTGGACATTGTCAAGGAGTAGATAAGAGCAAAGTGGAAATATGTTGGTTACATTGCTCCCATGGGGTTCTTCCATTGATCTTGACGTAAATTAAATAAACATTAAAAAATGAAAGAAGGAAGAGCTACTGTTGAATACACAAGTTGGATTTCTGACCTCTAACAGCATCCCTGTGTCATACTTCAAACTGTTCAGTCAAAGGGCTTGAACTGGGTTTGTAAAACCTATTAGGATATTGAATTAGATGTCGGGCTGTCAAAATACACCAGACTTGTCAATGTTGTTCTCATCAATACAATCAATTATTCATATATCCAATCAATCTAGCAGGATCAAGATGTCACACAAAGGACTGCTCGTATGTCAACAAACCTATTATCAGTGTGACCTTAGCAGACAAGTTGTTTTGATGTTCCTGTTACTGAGTATCTTTATTAGTTTGGTATCAGCTCCTTTTGCAGGAGCTCCTGGTATCTGGAACCGTCAAGTTTCCATCTTTTTTCGTCTAGTTTCAATCTAGTTTGGTGTATTTGCTCCTCTGCCTGTTTGTCTCCGTCTGTTTGCATTCCGGCGTTCTTACTCTCTGTTTATTGACCTTTGCTTTCTGTCTGTCTGCTCATCTGTCTTCCACGTTGTCCTCTTACCTCTCCTCCTGTCTGTCCGACTCCAATTTACTTTTCTATATCTGTACCATCCAATCACACACCTTCGCCTTCACACATGCCTTCCTTAAACCTACACCTATACTCTGCTGGGGATGAAGCAAAACACAGGTCTCCTTCTATGAGTCAGTCGTGTGTGGATGCGCCTGTGCCAGAATGTGTTTGTCTATGTGCTGTTGTGTATCCATTGTTAATTAACCCCCTTCACCCAACTCAACCCCCCCAGGAGTGGCTGTGTGTTGAGCTCGCTCCCCGAGCCCCAGCCTGCTAATCCACACCTGAGTCTTCTGCACAGACACTCGCACGCAATCATACACAATCAAACACACACAAATCACGTAGTGAGTGGTTTAAGGTGCGAAAGATATGTAACTCGTATAAATCTGTCCTTGTGTGAGAACACAAAAGCATATCAGCACTGCAACACCTGTGCAACAGTGATTGTTGTGTGTATCTGTTTGTGAGATCACACAGTCTGAGACGGACCACATTATACACACCTGGGAGGATTTCAGACTCATACATTTATGCCACATTGTTACACACCCAGTCGCATAAAAACAGACATAGACACACCACAACTATGCAGACGCGCAAACACACACACAGTCGTAGCCAGGCACACCTCTCCAGGGCCTGAGCGCTAGTTGTCTGGCTGTCACTGTGGCATGTTGTGCCAGAGAAAGAGGAAAGCGAGGCTGAAGCGTGCTGTTACGCAACCCACAAAGGACGACAACTGTGTCTCTTGATGACACACACACACACAACACACACACACAAACCCACAAACTCACCAAGGGCTGGGTCTGGATTACAGCTCTCTGCCTCTTTGTGTGAATACCAGACACGGGTGCCATGCTGCCAATGCAAATGCCAACCCAGATGCCAACCAGTGTGTGTGCATGTGTGTGTGTGTGTGTGTGTGTGTGTAAGTGTGTTGTGGGCAGGAGAAGAGTGACAGCTACAATGCACACACAAGTGGCGTGTATTTGATTGGTGAGCAAACAAGTAGACTGGCATGCATACATACGGGCCGGCTGCAGCGCATGCACAGACACACACAGCTTGGCACACGTATGCACACTTGCACAAATAATCGCGCAAACATTAATGAGCGCACGCACACACAAGTACACACACTCCATTGTGACTTTGTAGGAGCAGGAGCTAATTGTCTCTCTGGTGCTTTTTGTTTTGCCATTATGTGCTTTCTCCCCCCTACTCCCCTGTTTAAATGGAGATACTGTTCAACACTTTGTGTGTGTGTGTGCGAGTGTGTGCGTGTGCGCATGTGTAAATGAGTGTGTGCGTGTGTGTGCGAGTGCAAGCATGTATGCCATTTCAATCTCCTCACTTGGACACCCACAAAAACGCTTGTCCTGAAAGAGTCCTGCTGTTGATGTGATTGTTTTATGGCTGTTTCCATATTTGGGCAGATTCAATATTCT
This sequence comes from Chromis chromis, assembly GCA_900302755.1. Taxonomy (NCBI): domain Eukaryota; kingdom Metazoa; phylum Chordata; class Actinopteri; family Pomacentridae; genus Chromis; species Chromis chromis. Next base: position 22,846 of record OMNN01047548.1, read on the forward strand.
ATTCTACTGTCTCGCTTGCCAATAGCTCTGACCATGCTATTTGCCTTTCCCTGTCATTCAGGAATGCTTGGGCCCATTCAAACCTAAACACAGCTTGTGTTTATACCACCAGCCTCGTGAAACATTGGGCCCGTTAATACACTTGAGAATTATCCTAAAACAAATAACTTTCAATCGTCAAGGTCAGGGGACTATGAAAATATGTGATCCCTGCGCTACTCGGTCCTCTCTGTGGCGATGTTGAACGTTATGAGCTCGGCTGCCAGTGGAGCATTTTATGGAGCCCATATTAGGGTTGGACGGTGATCAGGATGTTATTGAATGTGTGTCTGGCCTGCTAAATCCGTTGACTGGATGACAGAGCCAACACCGTCAGAGAGGGGCTAAACACTGCTCAAAAGTAGATTTTGCTGAGCCATAGCTCTCTCTACAGTCAATTTCATTTCATTTCATCGCAGCGCTGTGCCAGCACAAGCAAAAAAGTCATTGTCAAGTGGGAATAAAGGAGTGTATTTTCGCGGCCGGTGACAGTCCAGGGAGGTGTCCAAAACTGCCTGCTTTATGAGCTTAGTCTCTGGGAAACTATCCGCTGTTGAACCTGCACTGACCAGGCACAGGTGGCCGGAATTTAATGAAGAGACTGTGAATGTGGCGACTTGAAAATGCAGAACGAGAGCAAACGTAGCTTTGAAATCATAAAATAAATCGGAAAAACGACAGGAGATGAATTTCTTTTTAACCTGCCTCCCTTTACATACTTTGATATTTCTTTCTAAACAAGCAGCGCGCAGGATGAAGTGTATTAGGAAGCACTTAGCAGTAATGGCTGAGCTGCTCTAAAGCTGGTCTTTAACATAGTTACAGAATATTGGGCAATACATAACAGAGCAGGGCCGCTGTTGAACAAGCAGCTGTGACCGTGTTCCACTAAAATGAGTTCAAACTGGCAGCAGCTTGTCCTCTACGACGGCGGGTGCGTCGCCATATGAGGTGGAGTTTTTTTGTCGCCATAGTGACGTGAGAAACAAACACACACTTGTTTGTTTGTGTAGTTCAAATACCTGTTATTATGAGCACATGTGTTTTCCTCTTCATACCAAATGCATGTATTTTTTGTCGTAATGACCTCCTCCATCCACCTATGGAAGTGCTGTCAGCCCTATAGCGTGACCCCATCATTTCACATGCGTGTGGCCATGACTCTGACACGTGGGTTAACATAATAACTGCTATGATAATGAAGCAGCAATTTCCCTTAGACCCCATGCTGCTCTCAGGTAATTGGAGTGTTTACAGACAGAAATACTATGATGTGTGTGTGTGAGAGAGAGAAGTACTGTGGTTGCATCTGCTTAGACTATGTGTGTGTGGACAGGTAGGCGGCTGTGTTTGGACAGTTGACAGTCGAGTGTGACAGATGACGTCTCTATCCTACCATTATAGAGAGATGAGAGCGAAGGACGAATGTGTGTTTGTCCATGTGATTTACTGGAGGTGGGAGGGTGGCTTTCAGTTATCACGCACACACACACACACACACACACACACTTTTCAGCCAGCGCGTGTTTCAGAGTGTCGGTGCACGCTCTGGCGTACAAGAAGATTTTTGGTGTTGTTGTTGAGAAGCAAAGGGGCGTAAGCTGACAACCATGACAGATGATGTCTTTATCCAGCTGTTTCAGAAGACTGTGTGTGAATGAGTGTGCATGCATATGTGTATGTTTCAGGGTCATATCCGCCCCCAGGCATTTTGGACCCGATTCGAGTAGGGCGGGATGAAAAGGAGGGGTTGTTACAATTCACACCCCAGGAATGTCTGTACTCCCGTCTCCTCTTCTGGGAATTTCCTCTTCCCTCTCTCACCCCCACTCTTTATTTTTCCTCGTCTCTCTCGCTCTCACTCATTGCTTCATCCCTGAGGTGACAGGTAGAGGGAGGAGGGAGCGCCAGATGCACACCTGGTTTATTTTTGTGAAGCGGGGATGAGAGAAACAGAGAGAGAAATAGACAAAAGAGAGAAAGAGAGATAGTCCTTGAGGTAGTCCTTTGCATCATTGGTTTATTCATTCAGGTTCGTCTGCATAAGTGTGTATGCGCTCTGGTGTGTGTGTGCCTCAGTGTCCTTGTTGGTTTGTGCATCGCTGCACTTACTTATGTGTCCTCTATCTTGCATGCATACACAATATATGCATAATACGCCATTTGGTGGGACACTTTCATCCGGGCTGCTGTGCAGTAGTATGAGTGGAGACAATTTCGCAAGGATTTATCTAGATGGTATCAAGAGATTTAAAGAAATGGACATAAAAGTTTTGTTGGGAGATTGGATTTGGATTGGAGTTTATATTTAATGATGAGGACTTAAACACCATGGCAACAATTTTACGTTTACCAGTAATAATAGGTGGCTGTTATTAAGTAAAAGGTGAAGGTTATGCAGGATGGGACGATATAATGCGCATTCAGCCAACTATATGGAAAGGTTTAATTCATTTCTGAATACTGTTCGGAGTGTAGACTGTGACTTCATCCCTCCCTTAAGCATGTACTTTAGCTTGCACAGAGTACGAATGACGCGAGGCAATAAAAAATTCCCCCCTTCAGGGGAAACTACAGGCAGTACAGGTGGAGGTGGAGGTGGGGCTGATAAAATGTTAATGGGATTGGGAGACATACCACACGTCTAAATTATATGGTTTGATTCTCTTAAAGCCTGTCTGTAACTAGCTGAAGGATAATCTCAGTGTTATCGTAGATACGGCTGCCACCAAGGACTATTTTTTCCAACCCATCCACTGTTTTACCAATTAACCAACTATCTAAATGATTATTGTTTCTCAAAAAAAATCTAATTGACCATTCAGTTTAACTTTACTTACTTTTTTGAGTTCTGAGCTTTATGAATGTATTTAGAAGCTGCAAAAAGATATGAAAAAGCTTTCCCTATAACAGCTAGACAACACCTTTTTCTTCTGTGTTTTCCCTTCAGGTGCTCGTGCATTGTGCTGCTGCCATGCGTTGTTAAAACTCTGCACAGTGTACAAACCACCTTTTTGTTTGAGATAATTGAAAGCACCCTGATGTCAACAAGATGAAGGCAGTCTGGGATTACATAAAGGGATAAGAGAATCGGTGCAGTTTTAAAGGCGACAAGTGGTCACATCAAATACGCTTTGATTTAATTTCTGAAGGTAATTAGTGAATAAAAACTATTCATGGCAGGATTTTTGAAATTATGTAACCCATCCTACTGCAAAAACTGCTCAAGAACGCTCAAGGAGCACGACCAAGAGCCCAAGGCATTGACCCGGTCTGCAATCTCCTCAAATCCCAATCCGACTGAGCATCTGCCAGAACAAGCTGAGTCCCCACAGGAGTTTAACTGGCTTGTCAACCATGTTAGCTCCACCAAACCAGTGCAGGACTTGCGCTTAATGTGGTGTTTTTAATGATTGATAGTGATCTGGCCTCATTAGAATGAATTAGTCTTGAATTCTATCTTTAAACTCGTGTTTTGCCTCCTTGTCTCTGCTTTCTATTGATATTTAAACTGTAAGCTGGAATTTAAACAAGCAGAAGAAAAGACTCATTACTCCTACACAGAGTAAATAAGCCTGCTTACAATTTGGGGGTAGCAATCAATTGCTTGCTACCTTGTAATTGCTTGCAGAACACTTAAACCAGCACCTAACACATACCTGTCAACACAACCGTGGTGGAAATAAGGAGGGAAGGGGTGATGTAAAACCGGTAGGAATCGGTGTAACCTGTGATCAGACCTTTTAGTCCTTGAAGCGCCACAGTACTAACACGCCACTCTTAGCTACGGCACAGTCTCACAACACTCTCGAGGTCAGCCATACGATGCCTGAAAAAACAGCAGACAATGGAAATTACCCAGCTAAACTGCTTTCCACTCCGAAGGCAGGAAGCCCGCCCCGCAGTGCGTTGGAATTGTATCACCGAACCAGGGTGACAACATACGCTTTTTTTTTTTTCTATTTTGTTTGGTAGTGTGACGATCCATGAGATTTTCATTTCATGGCCCTGAGATGCCAGCTAAGACACAGAATGTGAGTTTCACGGGTAAAAACAGAGACTTGACAGGTATGTTAACAGATGGGGCTGAGTGTCTGGCATGTGGGAATGTTTTTTTTAGTGTATTAAGGCTATGTTTGTATATAGAGGGAGCTTCTGCTGTTGGATTAGCATTGAGAAAAAAGCAAGGGATAGATTTGCATTTGGGTAAAGGTGCACATGTACCTTGGGCTACCCTGCGTGTTCTGTGTATGCAGTCTGGATCAGATATAGTAAATTACCAAAAGGTCAGGCTTCTTACTTTCTACCAGCTTGCTATTCACAATAATTTATTAAGTGTTAGCAGGTAGCACGGGAGCTGATGATTTACTGGTGACGCATACATGAGCTGGTGTTTATGTATTCATACTTCAACAGAAAAACTGACCTTGTGAAAAATCAGGAAAGAACTTCTATACACCGTCACGTTATACATAACCAGAAATGTACAATGTGAACAAATTTGCAACCGAGGGATTCGCATTTAAACACGTCTGGCTGCATTGATGTGAAGTGGCCGAATAGAGTCCCTGTGTTTTCTTTGTGCTGATAAGTGGCTAGGCCTTGGGCACTTGTATTTTAATTAGCATCAGGTTGTATGAACTCGAAATGCATGAAATGACGGCGAAAGATCTGTCCTTTCGCTGAATGCTTCATGAAGAGGCTTTGTCGGAGACGGCAAAATGGCCAGGGCAGCTGAGGGAGATGGAGCTCGGAGCAAGAGAAAACAACCTGAAATGGCGGCGGCTGCTGGGTTCATGGCCAGAGCATGAGCGTGTGTGTTTAGTGAGAGAGATACAGAGGAAGTATAGTGGGGAAAAATGCAACCTGACAAACAGAAGTATTGATTTGAATGTCCTCCCTCAGTCTCTTTTTCTCTCTCTCTCTTCCCCTTTCTCTCCTTTGCCCTCGCCATCCCCTCAGCTTTTATTTTCTTGTCTGTCTGCCTTTTTTTTTCTCCTCCATCTAGAGAGCTGCTGGAGGACTTTATTTTCTATCCATCTTGAAGTACTGTAAGGATGGATGGAGGACAGGATGAAGGGGTGCAAAAGAGGAGGAGGCTTAAAGAGGGAGGCAAAAATGGATTGGAGAAGAAAAGTGGAAATGGAGAGACAGCGAGAGAGAGAGAGAGAGAGAGGGAGGGAGAGAGAGGGGGAAGAAAAAATGGGGCCGGTAGTTGTTGAAATGAGTGCAACCGGTGCAGCTGAAATGGAAAGAGATGGTTAAAGTGGAATAGCTGGAACAAAGAGACGAAGACGAAGAACTAAGGGTAGCATGAGATAGACGGAGAGGGAGAAAAGGGGGAGTGTGTCCAGGTCGAAAGCAAAGGAAGCAGACAGAAGGAGTACAGAAGCAAAGGATGCTGGGAGAGGTAAATGGGGTTTCTGGTCTCGTCTCCGTGTCCCTCCCCCCCTGCTCCCCCCTTCAACACCCCCTTGTTATCTCTATTAGCACCTGCTGGGCTAACGAGGACCTCGCTCCCCGTTGCCAAGGCAACGCCTCGCCAACCTTCGCTCATTCTTTCTTCCCTTCTCTCGTCACT
>OMNN01047745.1:3944-22727 GCA_900302755.1 Chromis chromis
CAGTTTCCAAAAGGGTTATGACAAAATTAATTTAACCAATTTGAAGAAATCTGAAAAAAAAAAAAAAAAAAAAAAAGAAGAAGAAAAAACTAAACTGCACTGCAAGTAGGTATGGAAAATTAGGTAGCAAAAAAAGAAAAGAAAAAAAACAGTAAGAAATAGTTGGCTGAAGTAAAAGATCCAATGGTTGGCGAAAGCTAATTAATGGCTACCTGAAAAAATGGATAAATGGTTGAACTTGGGGGGGGTGAAGGAAGCCATCTATGTTAAACACGAAAAACCTTCATTAAACAGAGGGGGAGGCCCAAGACATCACCTCTCACCTGTTTACAATGCAGTATTACATTCTCCACCCAGGAAGAACAGAACCCTTTCACACCTGGCCACAAAGGGCTCTAACAAACCCTATTGTGAGAGGGAAGGACCTAACGACTCGCATAATGCGGGGAGGGTCAACACACACCGAGCAGAATGAAGCTTCAATAGTGTTAATGGATCCTGAAGAGTGTAAAATCTGGAACTCCCAACCAGTCAGTTTAGAACTGATGAAACCTCTTGGATGAGAGGTGGAACGTCTTCGACAAACTCAGCCAAGTCCAGATGCTATGTTTGAATCTACGAGGATAACCATGACCTGGATGACTGAGAACCTTCACAAACATAAATGGTTGAAATATTCCTAAATATTGGATGGTCAGTATACATAGCTAAATTATTAGCAAAACTAAAAGTAATGGAAAATGGGTTAGGTGGTTTAGGTGAACATTTTTTGAATGGTTGTCTAAAATGATGGATATTTAGCCTGCCACTGGTCGCTCGTATCAGGCGTCGTTCCCTCCTCCTTCCTCTATCTGCGTATCGTACGGCAGCAATGTTCCACACTGAAAATGAGCAGACCTGCTAGTTTTTGTGGATTATCCATTTTAATGACAGAGCTCCTTCTACCAAAATAACACCAGCCGTCACTATTTTGAGGAGACACGAAGCAGCATCCTTCAGCTCTGCCCAGAAATTTAATTAAGCCTAAGTGGGTATGTCTGACAAAAGACTGGGAATCACTGTCTTATACCACTGTCTGTGTTTTCTCTCAGCCAGAAGTGTGTTTCTGGAGGACCTGGAGGCAAATTTTCCTTGCTGGAAGCCCTGTAGTGTATCACTTTAATGTCAGGTTTGCTGCACCTGTTAGGGCAAGACAATATCAGCCTTCGTCATTCTTATTAGAAAATGGAGTTAGATGAGCACAGCACCTGCCAACTGTCACGTAAGCAGAGGTTAAATTAGTCAGAGTGAATTACAGCCTCTGTGTGGGTGTACAAGATCTTCAAATGTAACTGAACTATTATGTTCATGTTATTTTCCTGCTATATGACAAGTCAAAATTTCAGCAACTTCCATTCTAGTTTCAGAACGGCTACACAACTACACAGACTTAACTGGTGTCCTGATGTTTTGGGATTATAGGGGCTTAACATGAGCTACAATAGTCTCCGTCCAGGTCCAGCTTTCTTTCTAGCTTTATTTAGTATGTAGGCTTTTTTTTGGCACAGAAGCCCTGATAATTGCCTTTGTTTTGGGAACAAATCCATTAAATTGCATCAGTTTTGAGTAGCTTTATGTCACATGATTGTGTTGACATTGACCGAGGTGTCACAGCTCCCCTGTCCTTCACTTAGGAGATTGACACAGTGGTGTCATCATGCCAGTTACTCAGTTAGAGTGAAAAGCTGCTGTCAAAGCACACAACTTCATCAGCCCCCCACCCACACCCACTGTCCGAGCTCCATAAAAAAAAATGCACCCAGTGTTTACAGACACACATACACAGGAGAGCACACACACACACATACACACTGTCACCTTGTTGACCAACTGCTACTTCTAAGACACCCAAACACTGCAAGTGATGTACAGAGCCAGCTACAGCCATATGGTGCTCTCTGTTTACTGTGTCCATGCTGCAGTAATGACTGGCCGGAGTATTGCCAGTGCCTTAAGTGTGTGTGTGTGTGTGTGTGTGTGTGTGTGAGTGTAAATGTGTACAGGATGCGCTTTTGTGTGAGAGATACCCAGAGAGATGGCTCAGAGGAAAAAGGCTACAGTGATAGAAGTAAAAGATGAAAGCAGTGAGGGAAAGGAAGAAGCAAGGCATGGCAGGAAATGGAGGAAGAGTGTGAGTAGCTGACTGTTGGACAAACTGCCTTCGAGCTTCGTATTTCTCTGTTACACCCCTGCATTGCAGCACTCCCTGCAGGAGCTGAGAGAGGTGCAGTCTTTTCCACATCCCCTCTGCTGCCTCAGAGGAGGCAAGTCATCTCAACCAGAATGTCCCGGCACAACTCAGCACGGGCACACATTGGCAGCAGCTGGTCTCTGCATATGTTCGTTATCTGGGGCTTTGATAGTGGTTGTGTTGCTCTTATCGACCTCCCAACGCAGCACAGTCCTCAGGCCTGACTCATCCTATTGTGGTCAGGGTGGCAAGTAGAGAGGGAGGGAAAGGTTTCTTCATTCACTGATGGTCATCAGGAAATGAAGGAGCCAGGGAAGAGCTGGAGTATCCCACAATGCACTGGGAATCCGAGTGAGCCAGTTGTACTGTGCTGTAACTGCTTTACTTAATAATGCAGCTGGATTGTGACCTTGCAATGCACTTTTGGATACCAAAGCTGCTGACTCAAGAGCAGAGGGGTGTTTTATCTGGAACATTAGCTAGTTAAATCAGCTGACCAAGACCAGAGCAATGAGAAATATATAGAACAAGAAAGCTGTAACGTATATGTAAACAAAATCTCATCTACAAACTTGTTCTCGGGGTGCTACAGATGATTTTTTCTGAAGTTACATTTTTTTGTTTATGTCTATGGAAGTTGAGCTGCTAATTTAAAAAAGAACACATTTAATCCAATGTAAGTTTATTTTTCTATCTGTGTGCACGCATATGGGGAGAATAACAATTAAAAACTAAAATTCTTCAATTTCTTTATCTTTGCAGTGCGTTTTAGTATTTCTGTTTTTGCAGGGTTTCAGTATTTGCTGGGGTTTTCTGTTGTCAGATTGGTGTAGGTGTTTTCTTAGTTCACTTATGCTTTGCCTGCTTTTGTGTTTTCCTAAATTGCAGTGCCTTTAACTCTCAGGGTCACCATGCCCTGCTACTCCAGGGAATAAATAGAAGTACAGTTAAAATGAGAATCTGGGAACATTTGCAGGTGCATCAAACTTCAAATCACTCAAGGGCTCTGTCCCATACAACCCAGGACAGCTATTCTAACTCACTGCTTTACATGTTATACAGCGTCTTGGTTGCCCTAACATTTAGAGGAGAATAAAGTTCAGATTTACTGGTGTAAAAAGATCTGACTCAATCTGCCAAGATCTATCCACTATCTCGCTCATAAAACCTTGAGTCAGCCACGTAACCCCACCTAACCCCACCTTGCTGCTTCACTTCTTCAATACCACATCCATTTCATTCTACAGTACCAATCCCACTAACCTTCTATTTAAGTTATTTAGCTTTCAATTGGATTGTGGAGTCACTCAATTCCCCCCTAGAATCAAAATGTTAAGCGAGTCTATTGAAAGACAAAATCTTTCTATCGTTTCAAGAGAATTAATGAGAAGCAAGTGAAAATATCTAACCCTATTGAAGCATAAGACCTTGGTGATACTCAAACGAGTAGTCTGTGTCATGTCGACCACTGCTAAATGCATTTATCAGATAAAAACATACTGAGGGAAAACATTAAAGGCAAATGTCTCAGAGCATAACTTTGCAGTGCACAGATGGAGAAGAAGAGAGATGATGCTCTGTGATGCAGCAGTTTTGTATGAGATTCCTGCCCTCCTCTGGCAGAAGCAGCTAATTGCACTGTAACCTGACATGAGAGGAGCTACCTCGCACAGGCGTCTGACAGCTGCCTGCTGAACTTGAGCACACAGAAAGGTATTTCCCCAAGGAGAAGCCGGGGAAGGAGAGAGGGTTTTAGGAGAGAGCGGGGAGAAAAGATTGAATGCTGGAATTGAAAACGGCTCAAATATGTACAAAAGTAACTACATGAGGGACCTTGGACATTTGCAACCAGTTTGTCATGCAGAATGCATACAAGGCCAAGCTATTAGGATTTACAGTTGTCCCCCAAATTTTCATATCGGAGCCCTGTACATGCTGTTCTGCATTTCTTGGTCACACATCACATGTTTTACCATGTAACGGTTTAGTGCACCACTGTTGGCTGCATTTTGTTTGTATTGTAACTGGAGAAGATGCTTTGCAATCTGCTCACTTCCAATCATCACAGACGAGTCTCCTGAGAGATCAGTGAAAGGCAGACAAGTTGGCGTTCTTGGTTCTGTTCATTCTGAATGGTTTAACGAGGAGGGATCTCTCCAGAGGGTTATATCACACATCTGAGATCAATTGTTAGGATCCAATTAATTGTATGAGCCCAGCGTAATGCCATTTGTGCAGCTGATGTGGTAAAGTCAGCGCACCCTTAAGAGTTCGTCAGCCTTCCTACTGCATACCTTGCTTGTTCGCTATAGCTCTGATCTGTGCAAACCGTGGCTTTACTCAGATACCCCTCACCCCTCAGCTTGTGCATATTGATCTTTTACAACTGCCCTCCAATACTAGACCAAAGAGTGGCATGCTGCAATCAGCTGTGTGAGCAGCATCACAAATGAGGTTGGGGAGAGAGAGGGAGAGAGACAGGAGAGAGAGAGAGAGAGAGAGAGAGAGATGGAGAAAAAGAGGTAAAGAGGTTGCGTGCATGAGTACATTGAGGAATAGACAGAGAGGGAGTAGGGAGGTGTGTGACGGGAGGGTGGAAAATGGGGGAGATGGTGTGCATTGGAAAGAGGAGGAGGAGGAGGAGAAGGAGGAGGAGGAGGGGTGTAGTGCTGCAGTGGAGAGAAGTGAGAGGAGACTGCAGTCTCTGCTTATGGGAGAGATCAGACTATGTTACCAAAGCTCTAAGGAACTGTAGCCCAAACAGTTATTGATATTGGATGGGCCACCTCACGAGAGGGAATACCACATCTGACGGGTGAGTTTTGCTTTGAGGATCTTTTGCAGATTAAAATGCAGTTATTTGACATGGATGCAGTCGAAATACACAACTAGATCGAAGCTATCTTAGAGAATCTTCTCTGCATTTTCAAGCTTGTGTCACACTGTGACTGTATCCTCTGTACCTGCATATAATTGTTAATGAGGATGTGTCAGAGCCTTTTTTTATGGCTGAGTGATGCTGGCCAGTGATGAGCTGCAGAAATCAAAGGCAGATAAGGACTGAGTGCTAATGGCATAGAGGTAAAAGGTAGACTAAAACAAGAGGCGAAGGCATGGACATGTTTTGGTGTGTTTGCATTTAGCCGCTTCTTCATCACTTCTCATCTGAATGCAAGCAAAAATCATACGCTGTGTTAAGTTATGGAAGTTACAGTACTTAGTTATTCCTGCACAGGATCGGTATTCAGAATTTATTTAATTTTTCATCACAGCCACTGACAGGCTTCATGTCAGAGGTGATGATTTCTTGAAACTGTACAGACATACAGTTTCTACAGTATTTTTTGGGAGGAACCTACGCTGTAGCTAAAACTTCATTTTGAACCATCATACATCACAGCTCAGTGATAGCAGTCTGCATTCATATCATGCCCATTCTCTCCGCTTGGGCAGTGACTTGACAATGGCCTTGAGCCAGCTGGTTATTTGATTGGCTTGTCACTTCAGATATAGACAGGTTTAGGGCAATTCTGGATAGCTGACTATGAGGATTGCTTAGCAACAATGATCTGCTGGCCCACAGCACATAGGCTTCTACTGTACAGTATATGAACAGCGTGCATTGGACCTCAAATCCTGCCTTACAACAAAGGAAAGTCTACGCTAAAATACACATGTTGGAATGCACTACTTATTGATCTGTGGCCTGTGAGTCAATGGAGATGAGGTTACATCATGATTGTGTTTGTCATATGCTGACGGTTTGCTTTCGTTCGGTGATACAGATATCCTCACATGCACTGTGCACCATGTCAGATCTTTAGATGAAGACTTGCTGTATATCACTCCTATTAGACACGCAAACTCTTGTATTACCATCTCTGAAGCCCACACTCATTTGTTATCTTTGCTTTTTCTAACAGTGGTTAGAAATCTTCTTTAAAAGTGAGACAGATCATTTCTCTTTCACTGCTTTTAGAGGGAGATTAAAAAAAAATCCCTTTGATAGTTCTGAACATCTCAGAGCTATAATGATGCACTCACACCCACGCTCACTCACCCAGACACATGTACACTATTTGTCTTGTCTCTTTTTTTTTCTGAGTGTTTGGTTCATTGATTTTACATTAGTTCTTCACTTTTTCTTCATATTATTTAGTTTCATTAGACTACATCTACCTCACCACAGTACTTTACAGCAGTAGTAACCATATTAAACTGACTGCCTAATGTACTGAGGAATAAAATTGAGTGAGTCATGTTATCTTGTCTCTGGTTGCTTTAAAAAAAGAAGTATTAATTTTATAGCCTTTTCTGTCAAAGCACTTTTCTCCTTTGAATTCTTCACCCTGAAGCAAAAACAAATAAACATTGAGAAATTACAGCTGCAAAGCAAGAAAACGGCTGTCAAGTTGCCAATTATTCTTTAGCACTATGTTGAGCTGGTGGGGAGCACCAAAGCATAAAGGCAGCATCTGAATCACATTGTTTAGTGCTGACAATAACACTCGGCTGACTAACATTTCCCAGACATGTATCATACTGCGGTGAAAGATATATTCCTGGCGACAGAATTTAAACCACTAAAATTGCAATGTCCCCGTTGCCATATGGTTTAAGTAAAAGAAAAAATTCTGTCTGTTGGCACAGCAATATGAGTCATAGATTCTAATTTAATTAAAAGTGGACAGATACTGTCAAATACTCCGAGTTATTTGTAGCATGTTTTTTTCTGTTTTGTGACAAGAGCACTAGCCACAATTAGACCAGAGCATCGACACCTCAGCAGTAAATGTTAATAGCGTGCTGCTGTCACTTATGGCCGTGCAAAGAGCAAGCAGAGAATAAATAATATAATGTTCACACGGGGCTGGGAGGTAAATTGGTTTAGTCAGCTGTTTAAAGATGGACCATTGTGAGGAGACACTTGTTTTATTAGTCTGTGATTAGTGGTGAGACTGATTTAGAGCAAGCCTCTTTTTGTTTCTAGCATTCTGGCATCTTAGTTTATTCCTCGTTAGGCCCCCAATTCTACAATTAATTGTCTGTAAAATGTCAGAAAATTTTGAGAGATTGTGCCTGTAAGTTTCTGAACTCCTAAGATAACAGCAGTCATTATTTTGTCACAACCAAGAGTCCGAGCATAAATATATCTAATTTACAATCAGAAAAGACTAAAGAAGGGCTGCAAATCTGCACAACTGAGAAGCTAGAAGCAGGGAATGTTTGAAATTTTGGTTTGAAAAATGGCCTAAAGGATTATAAATATTGTAAAAGATGCATACTCTTCACAATAAGTCATTTCTTATGTGCATACAGAATAGAACAAGATACAGGTGCATGCTGTGAAATGTTAAAGGATTAGTTGGGGAAAGTTATTTGCTTGTTTGTCTAGAGTCAGATTACAAGATTAATACTTGCCAGCACTCTTATCTCTGTACAGTAAATAGGAAGCTACAACTCAGGGACAATTCTTTGTGTAGCATTTGTAACTGTGGAAGCTTTGAATGGAACCAGTCACTGATTCCCTAAGATCCAATGGTTCATACTGAGCTAAACTAGGGTTAAATCTTCAGGTTATGTCTTCATATTTAACAGGCAAAATTTTTATAGAGGTATCAGTCTTCTTTATTATTTCGCACCAATTGAGCTGCCATCTACCTGTACAGATCTAACTGGCTTCTCACTTTCTACAAGGAAGACTCCTTTAATTCTTAGACAAACCTATTAAGATGCAGGTTTCTCGCTCTGAGTCTCCTTCACTTCTGGCAGATCATTGTGTTCAGAGGAGGAGGAGGAGGAGGGATAATCACCTCAGTTCCAGCTCAGTCTTCACACAGAAATTCTTACATCATCGGCGTAATGGATGACTTTGGGTTCGACTTTTGTGGCTTTTACACCTTATTAGATTCCATTAGTTACTTGCTACTGATATTCAAAAAATGAACATGAAAAGCTGATACATTCTCACCAAATCCTCACGTTTGAAAAGCCAGAGGCAATGACTGTTTTCAATGCAACACTGCTCTAATTATTTGAGCGACAAAAATCCATCCAATCCAATCCATCCATAACTCTTATCTATGTCATGACACTTTAATTGTGTCTTGTGGCTTATCCTTGCTTTGTGTCTGATCTCTTTGTGTCTCAGGGACGCTGCACCTAGTCTTTGACAATGAAGTTCAACTTGTTCAGAAAGCCGCAGGCCATGACGGCGGCCGAGCCAACCACGGCTCCCACCATGGTCGAATCCATGGCCCCCACACCGGCTGCCATGTCCACTTCCGCGCCAGAAACCTCCGGCTCCAACAACACAGAGATCAACAAGAATGACATGTTTGAGGAGATCAAGAGCAAATTCTTGAATGAAATTGATAAAATCCCACGTTAGTAATGCTGCAGTACATTTCTAAATTCTTTGTGAGATTCAAAATGTTCTTTATTTGACACAAAGTTTACATTTTTTTTTGTTGGAAACGCCGAAATTTCACGTCAATCCCAATTTATCATCTGTTGTTTTGTAACTCACAGTGCCGCCGTGGGCTTTGATCGCTATCGCTGTGGTGGCAGCGTTGCTCATCCTCACCTGCTGCTTCTGCATAATCAAAAAATGCTGCTGCAAGAAGAAGAAGAACAAGAAAGGAAAGAAGGGCAAGGATGGCTTCAACATGAAGAACATGCAGGGTGGCGAGGTATGATGCCTCTTGCTTCCTACACGCTGAAAAGTCAGGCTAACAGGATGTTTTGGGTGACATTTAGCTTCTTCTTTTCCACAACAATTTAATATTCAAATTTTGATTATTATTTATGACAAATACTGCTCTGATTCTATGACTGTGGCTAACTTAATTTGATCTTTCACCAGCAGCTCTTTTAGCCCAGACTGTAGAGGACACAAGGAGAGCTCTCTTCCCCTCCATTTACTTGATGTTGTAGTTGTTGTGGTTTGTTTAACTGTGTGATGTATTCCATTGTGGTCTGTGGTGAAAAATGACACACTTTGTTACAACGTGGCAGAGAATAATGAGCACTGTGATGTGGAAAGTATTCTTTGGTCGAGTTTTAAGTGCTAAATGCTGCGTTTTATAACCAAAATTAATGGATAAAAATGTCAAGCCTGCAGAAATATTTAGAGATTTTGGAGACAACGTGCAATAAATGTTGGAAAATTATTAATTTGAGGACCAATCAGCTCACATCAGCCTCGATTGCCACACGTTCTACTGGCAGTTAATTAAAACAATGAATTGCTTGTGTCCACAATGTGAATTTATTGCCCTCGGCCGAAAACAAGTGTGTAATTTCTCATCATAATTGTGGTGGTGGTGGTGGTGGTGGTGGTGGTGTTGATTGCCTCTCTTTTTTGTAGTGTGTTTGGTGTCTTGTGAGTTGAATCTCTTCCTCTCTCTGCTCTCCTCCTTTTTTTCCGCTTTGTGTCTGTCTTGTGTTGCCTCGTGTTTCTTGACTGTGGTGGACTCCTGCTCTACGGTAGGTGGATAGTTCGCGTTGATGCTCTCTGCCCCCCCACCCCTCATGGCGGAAGGGGGTTTCATGGAATGAAAGTCGTAGCTTCCTTTTGCTTTTTTTTTTTTTAAAGTCTCCCCCATTTTTATTTTTATTTTTGTTATGATAGCTTGAGAATGTAACAATGGAAAGCTATGATGTGCTCCATAAACCCCAGAGAGGAGAGTCTAACCATCTAACACATTGTTCCTGGGACAATGTAACTGTTACTCACACCAATATGGAAAGTATTGGATTTAAAAGATGATATGCAAGACACTGTTAACACTATTAATCTGTGCATGTGATAAAGGGCATGGTTGGTTGTTTGGGAGACATGAAAACAGTGATGATAAAACTGCATGACAAGCCAAATACTTGCAAATCTCTTCTTTTTGGTTGTAATACTCAAGGAGGAGGTAGGACGTAGAGACACTGGATGGCTCAAAGAAAACATTAACAACATTTCAAAGTCAAGGTCACTTTGACAAAGAGGCTGCAATTCAATTACAAAAATAACACTGCAGCAATGAGACTCTACATTATTCAAATAGCTGGCTGTGCCCTTTAATCCTGAACCATTTACTGTAATAATGGTACGCTGAAAAGAGAGTCATTTTTTGTGCCACATAAATTTAGAGGTAAAATAAAAGGCATGCAGGTTGAAACGTTTGGACTTTATCTTCAAACATGAAAGCTATGAATGTAGAGCTTACGTCTACTTAGTATAAGGCTTCCACCTGAAAGCAGTAATATGTGAAATATATATCTCCTTGCCCTGAATATTATGTCTTATTTGCCTTTTATCATTTGATATGCATTGGCATTTGCTGTTGTGAGCTAGTTCCTTAAGGGTTTTATTCCAGCATTCATCCTGTTGTTAATCTAGTAAAATCAAACACCTTAAAACAAGAGAATTACACTTACTCCTGATCTCATTTGGAAAGTTGTATTTTTTATTACCCCTCTTAGTGGAACTAGCATGCAAAGCCTCCACTGGCTGTCACTGTACTGCTCAAGCATGTCAAAGGAATTGCCCACTGATCAAAAAACACTGATATGTGGTGTACAGACATTTTTAAAAACAAAACAAAACGGAGATATCTATTTATCTGTTACCAGCAGAGATTTCTCCTCTTGCTAATGCTAAATTGCTGGTTTTTATCATCAGGTGCTGTACAGGTAAGCAGTAACCAATGCGTGTATCTCCCACATAAAAACTCCTGGAGCTCCAGTGTCTGTGGCATGCTGGCTGTTATGGGGAGCCCTGTGTTCTGATTCCTGATCCTCCAGCCTTTAACGCAGCGTTTTATGTTGTTACCTTAACACCACAGAAACAACAGGACGACGACGATGATGAAGGAGAGACTGGACTAACAGAGGAGGAGAAAGAGGAAGAAGAGAAAGAACAAGAGAAACTGGGGAAACTGCAGTACTCTATAGATTATGATTTTGAGAATACAAAGGTCTGTGCTTGTCACTTGTACTTACGTCATGTTCATTTTGTTAATCCCTAAAACAAACATTTTGTCAACATGAGGGACAGTTTTAGGCTTCTGAGTCTGCCTGAAAATGTCCAATATTTAAAGAGATATTTAAATTGCCAAGAGGTAGATGGAAAGATTAATATCAATATTGTGTCTTTAGTGTTGATATGAAGCTACATCTGATAGCTGGTTATCTTAACCTTGTATAAAGATTGGAAGTAGGATGAAAGAGGTAGCTTGGTTCTATCCAGAGATAACAAATCTGTCTGCCAGCACCTCTGAAGTTCAGAAATAATATCTTGGTTCTGATTTGTTTAACCTAAAGTGTAAAATGGCATTTGTTTCTTGCACAGGGAATGACTTTCTGTCCAGCCAAGAAATAGCCTGGCACATAATCTCTCATTTTTCAATTACACAAACGAAATGAAATATAAGATGTTAATATGTAAGAATTCATATAGTTGGTTTGCAGACTGTGACACCTGCAAACAGAGTCAGTCGAATTGTTTCCAGTCCTAATGCTAAGCTAACAAGCTGCTAACTGCAGCCTTATATTGAACGCACAGACATGAAAGTGGTTTTGATCTTGTTATCTAACAGCACGTTTCCCCAAAAATGTTGACTTAGAGGCATAATCTGTACATCTTCTGGATGAGGATGATATTTTTTTTTAGAAAGACTGTTGTACTTTAAATGTTTCTATATAATGTAGAAACAGATGAACAGATACATTTTATACAAAGATTTGTATACAAAACTAGAATGCACTCAAGCGAGATGCAGACCCACGCCGGACGCCTTCCTAAACATGGCAGGTAGCCCTGTGACCTTGACCTTTGACCTTTTGACCCCAAAATTAATGGGTGACCAGGGTAGGTCAAGATGAACATCTGTGCCAAGTTTGGTTATCCTATCTCTATTTGTTCTTGAGTTATGGTGCTGACATTTTGCACTAAGTAGCCCCGCGACCTTGACCTTTGACCTTTTGACCCCAAAATTAATAGGTGACCAGTGTAGACTTAATCGGCGTGGCTAAATATATTATTATGGTTCCTGTTTATTGGCTTGGATAAAACCTATCTGGAACTAAAACATGACTTTTCTGTGAATAAATCTTAGAAAATAGAGAAACTTGTTGTTGCTCACTTCAAGCATCTGGGCATAGTTGTTAATTTGAACTTGAATTTTCTGAAAAATATAAAAGATAAATGGTCTCAAGAAGTGTTAGAGCTTACTCTAATAAATATTAGACATCAAACTGCCTGTAGCTGCAGCTAATCTCTTTACGCACTCGATTTTCTCGCACTAATCTCACTGCGCTACAAGCGTGTCTCAGGCAGGTGTGACTGCGCTTAACACCCCGATACACTCTTTACAAACAGTCTGTGAAAATCCCTGAAAAAACAGCCGCTACTATCAATTCAGAATTAATATAAAGTATAATTTCTTTGACCTTTGACAGTCTCCATTGTTTTGCACATATGTGCCTGATGAATAAATAAATGTGTGATCTCGTGCCTGCCTCACTTAAAAACAGTTGCTTTCAGACGATCAATAGTTTTAAAACAGCAACTTAGACTTTGAGAAGACATGTGGAATCAACTGTTTTTCCAATATGAAGACTATGTAATGCATTTTTTAAATGATGCTCTTCATGTGAGATATTATGTTTGTTAGTTGCATTGCTTTCCATTGACGTGTCGTATTGCTAGTACTGTGCTGTTTTTAATGTCCTCTTATCTGGTGAATCCAGATGTAAATTATCTATATGGCTAACTCTGGTCCCTGTTAACCCTTGAACTTGTAATTTTTTAAATAGTGCAGTAATTTAAGAAATATAAAATTTGATATTGCTCGGAGTTTTTAAATGTACAAGCTAATCAAAATGCAATAACTAGAACGTGCAATTCTGGAGAAATTGCAAGTGTGATTGCAGAGTATGTCCACTTTAGCACAGGAGGACTTTGGTATTGAACCAATGGCCTTATGATTGCATGGCAGCCACTCTACTAACTGAGCTACAATACCACAACTCTGGAGGAACTCAAACCCACAACCTTTAAAACACATCTCAAAGCTTGACTGGAGGTCCAATGCCATTGTTCCACAGAGCCCTTTCACTGCAATATAAAGTCCTGCACCTCTATGGAAACAGCAGAACCATGTCTAGAAGTAGAGAGAACTTAGAAATGTCTTCTTTGCATTTCTTTGAATATTTATCTGTAAAAACTTAAACATGTACAGCATTTTTCCAGGTGCCCACAGGTGTTACCAATGCTTGAAACAAATGGAGGCTCTACATACTATGGATACTTAACTACTTCCATTTTTAATTTGTCTCCATTATTGTCTTCTATCTGCTCTGCTGAAACACAGCCTGCAGTTCAGTCGAGTTCAGAAAAAGAGTTTATAATAATATGTAATATGACAAGGTTTTTTTTTGTTTCTTACATGATTTTGTTCATGCAAATGATTTACTTTTTCACAAATTTTAAAATGAGACTTGTGATTTAAGACATGTGATGTACCAAACCATTTGCCTGATGATGGTCTAGCAACAAAACATCACAAATAAATGTTAGTTTTTGCAAGTTAGACAGTGTGCAGACATGTAGAATAAGGAGGTTTTGATGAAATATTAAAATTTTAAGCTTAGATTTTGTTTAAATTTCCTAAATTGAACTACACATCCCAGATAAGAAGTTCCAGGACTATGAAAATCTGACAAATATTTTAGTTTTTACAGTTTCTGACTCTGATAAATGGTGGAATTTCTGTAATTTAATAATAATAAAAAAAAAGATATCATACCTTTCAAACTCACCAGTGGGTTTTCAGGTTGAGAGGATTAAATAAACTATAAAATTGTGGAGTAAATTGTTGGGCAGGTATCTGTCTATCTGCTGCCAGATAGAGACAATATGAAGACATAAAACACATCAAGTGCATGTCAACTGCACAAATAGTTGAATCAATAAAAAATCCACCACCCACAAACTCTAGCACAGTGATTGCAGTTATAATAATATTACCCAAATAGCTCCAAAAGTTGTGTACAGTTAGTTGGCATCTCAACTTTCTCAAAGCAAAGGTCAGGCAGTTCGTAACCCGTATCGATGGTTCAGGCTTCGCTGTCAGACATGATGTCTTCATTTTGCTTCGAGGAGACGAGGCTGCGCAGAATGAAAAATCATTCCAAAACAAGTTGTCAGCATAATATAATATCACATGACTACACAGTTTTAAATCAATGCGCAAAGTGAGGAGACGGGGGAATTAACTGATTATTAAAACACTGGGAAAGATTACCATTTATGGATCTTTATTTTTTGTGGTTCACGAACGGCTTGTTTACTTTGGTATGATTCCATTAAAAAAATAAAAGGTGAGAGGTTGAAAGGGAAGTCTATTTTTTTATATCAGGACTACTTGCAGAGCATAATTGAAAATCAAAGCCACCTACGCAGGCGAACGAAGCTTTGTTCAATTCACTTCAGCTTTTCTGTGGCTGAGATGTATATGAGAATAAGAATAAAAAGGGATTTTACATAAGTTTGACATCAGGGCCATGTGGTATTATTTTACAGGATTACACATACAGACTGATAGATAAAGAAACGAGGCGACAGTTATTGTGAAATGAGCATCAAAACACCTACTGTAGGCAGCCAGCCGCCTAGACCTGATGTCACCTAGAAGTGCAAAATGAGGCGGGCATGTCTGGTCTTGGGTTTTGCAATTAATGAGGAAATTTCAACACAAAAAGCAACAGATTTGGAAGTAAAAAACCAAGGCAGTGCGTGTGAAACTACAGCTACAGCCGAAACAAGAGACACCCTACCACTGTTAAACCCGCGTGTGAATTCAGTGTTACAGTTACGAACCAGGTCACCGTCTTGCTCACTGCAGAATACAATTACTTGTATCATACACCTCTTATGTCTCCTCTGTTTACGCAGACAAAATAACCAAAGTGTCTGTCGGTAATTGCAGGGCTTTGTATTGACATTTTCCAAAACCTTTGGGGAAATTAATTTGGTTCCAAGTTGATCATTTCCCAGATGGATTGAATGATTGTTTCATCCACCTTAATACTGAATTATAAGCCAGTGCATTATTAGAGAGAATGAGTTCCTTCATCGCAAGGTAATATTCAGCTCTAAAATAGGTACCACATTATGCAAATGGGGTGGAGACGACATCATCCAGGTTTTTTTCCGCCCTTAAAACAACCTCGGGCGTTGTTTTACAAGGGGTGCAAAGCGAGAGCATGTGCCTGTGTGCTGGTGTTGCGTGCCCCTGCAGCTGTGCATTATCCATTCTGCTGCCGGATTAATGGGGCAATTGATCAACGGCAGACTTGTGTATCCCCGAGAACAGCTGATCACTCACCTACAGCAGGGCCCGACGCAGGAGCACCAATCAGCGCCGCAACAGCCAGGATGATTACAGACGCATGGCTGGGCCGAGCAGCCGAGAGGAGACGCCGCCCCGACTCCCGCCTCCTCCCTGACAGCCTGACATTGATAGGAGCTGCAGTGGGGTAGCAACGGGGAGAAGCCGGGGATCGGTTCAACAAGGCAGAAACCTAACAGGGATGAAAACACAGGTGTAAAGCTCAATCACAGAGCCGAGGGCGCGCTCAGAGGGAGACAAATGCTCCTCGGTGCCGTCGATATAATGATATACACTTGAAAAGACATCAGAGTTGATCGTATAGATGGAACAGTTTGCATCAATGGCGAGAAACAGAGGCTGGATACAGAGATTCCACTTATTGGTATTCAATCAGCGCACATGTCCTGCTATCTGGTGAAGTGCAATCAGCTCAATCACCGGCCGCTCATTGTAAATAACAGAAAACAGATTTACAGCTTCCAGTGTGTGACTTCCACAGTTGCTTTCTTTCACCACAAATAACCCCCAAGAGCTGTTAAACATAGTCCAACCCTTTCCTCCCATCATTATGGCAAGGCAGCAGGTTTACAGAAAACAGAAAAAGTGTAAAACGTGGCAAGTGATTTTTACTTTCGAACAAATCAACACAGTATACAATCACTAGTCTGACTCACTAAATGTTGACTGTGGGTATAAACCTTACTGTGGGTATAAACCTTATTTCACACAACTTTCTCACCTCCTTTATACCTTTTCAAAAATTGCCCGAACTGCAACCTTCACACTATAAATGGCAATATCACAGCAAAAACTTCCCAGTCATCAATGACGTGACTATATAAGGTTCTTTTACTTGTTTTTAAAGCCAATTATAGGTTGGCACCAGTGTACATCTTGGAACTTCTCTGCCTCTACTCTACCTCAAAGCTTCCCAGATCCTCAGAATAGCCTCCCTCTCCCTCGTCCATTGACATTTTTAAGAAAAATGTCAAGATGTACATGTTTTCAATGACTTTTCGTCGTTTTCTATGGTCCTAATTTTTTAGCATTTTTGATATATTTTATCCTAAAACTTTAGTCTTATAGCTTCTTATCCTGTTTTGTCTTGTTTTTATATTTGATGCAATTTTATTCTCTTTTTAGCACGTTGGACAGCTAAGGCTGTTTTTAAATGCGGTATACAAATAAACTTTGGTGTTGGCTTTTCCTCAGATCTCCACGTGTACAGTAAATTATGAAACCCACCTTAATACACCCCTAACAGCATAACTTTGGTTTCTAGACTAACATGAATGGCAATTGGTAATAAATATAATAGAAATTATCTTTACTTTTCTATTCTAGTCTTATTTCAGCTTACTTAATTCATTTCATTAATGTATCATACTTACATCTTCTTATTTTCTACTCAGCACTGCATTTGGTCTCATGTTATCTGGCACAAGAATTTCCTTTAGGATCAATAAAGTTTTGTCTTATGTACTTATCTTAGAAAACGTGTCTAAATCATCAATGATGATCCTCTTAATCTTATTTTTATCTTCTATCAGATCAGATTTGACTACATTTCAGGATAATTATTTGTGAACGCAATTCAGAAAAGCTCAGGATTCTGATGCCAAATGTTGATTAGTTTTCTGACATGAAAATCGTCATTTAGAGGCGATTTGACACTTATTTTTCCTCTGGCAGCCTTACATACTAGTGGCTTGACCAAAGTACTGATTCATTCCACTTTTCACAAACTTCTGTCGGTCGGATATGCAACACCCACATACTGCTAGCAAATCATCCGTGGCTTTAATGAGTCCAGCAAGCTCACGCAGAGCAAAAGTTTAGGCAAGCTTCCCCTGTTGGGCACCAAATACCATCATATGTTTGTCTTTTTTATTGGTGCAAGTCAAATCAAAAGAGGTCTTTTATTGGTTTTTGTGGGTTATCAGTCCTTGGAATGATAAAGTTTTCGTCTCCGCACGCGAAACTATTTCCTCAAATTCAGTGTCCCCCCTTTTACTATTTTGCAGAGACACAGTCAAAGCATCCTTAGCTTCTGAAGAAACACAAACAAGCCATACAGCAGAATTATAATGAGGTCCAGCCAGATGATTATGTACAACAAAATGTGCTGGTGAAGAAAGACTATAAAAAATCAGTGATTTCAGTGTTATAGATGACAGACAGTGAAGCACAATCTTTAGCAAGGCAGAGGCACTAAAGCAGAATTCAAGTGGTCACAACATCAGAGCTTTTTCTTCCCATCGGCAGTGTTTTCTTATTGCAGGGTGTCCTTGCACTGCACTTCCCAGCCATCACTTGTCCATCACCCGTAAAATATTGTGCTCTCAGATCCGCTCTTACAGAGAGTGGCAACCCTCACAATGCTCCGCCACAGAACGAGTTTGTAGAAGGATTCAATCAAAGGCAGGAAATGATCGCTTAAACCGGTTGATTTTATTCTACTGGAAGTTATAGCTTTTACACTGAGCACGATGGAGGCGGTGAAGCTGTATGGTAGTGCATTGTAATGTGGCTAACACTGAAATGGTAGAAGACAGAGGCTTCATGTTGCAGAACCACATGGCCTTTTGTCTGGGATGTGCGGCGCAAATGCATTTATATCTTCGGGTTTGTTCTGATGAAGTCTGCAGTAGATGCTGCCAAACAAGGGCGAATTTGTCTCAAGGACTTTGAAATCCAAATCAGTTTTTGAAAGAGCCTCAACTCGCAGTTTTCAAGAACGTAGATCCAGACAGGCAGATGATGTTTGAGGAGTTTTTAATGGAAGTCTAATTAGCACTTTGAGGGATTAAATTTTAACAGATATGACTATTTCTAGACTGACTGAAGAGCAAAAAGGAAAGTAGTGCAACTAAAATCTTCTGTGTCACTAGCAAGCCGGTCAAATTAAAGCAGGAATAAATATGTTTTGATGTGAACGGGTAACGTTCTTAATGACGAACAAACAGAGATTTATCAAAGTTTTTGCAGTTCGGCAGTTTAGTGGCTCACAGATTTGGTTTCAACAATGTGCAACATATTAGTCATACTTATATCATGTATTTTTAAATGAATTTTGAAGAATCCTATTGGAAAAAGTTAACGGAAACTCAAAATTAAAAAAAAAAAATTGTTATACAGTTTTGCACAAAAAAAAGAAAGTATTCA
>OMNN01047745.1:32563-43316 GCA_900302755.1 Chromis chromis
GGGTTTAAGTCATGACTTTGGGGAAGCCAGTTTAAAACCTTAATTCTAGCCTAGTTTAGCCATTTCTTTACCACTTTTGATATGTGTTTGGGGTCATTGTCTTGTTGGGACATCAAATTGCTTTCAATACACAATCTGGTTCCAGCCAACCTTCTGGCTGATGATTTTAGGTTTTGCTCAAGAATGTGGAAGAAATCCTCCTCTATTCTTCCATTTGCGCCAGGGTGTCCCCAGCCGACTTAGGGCGAAGGCAGGAGACACCCTGGACAGGTCACCAGACTATCACAGGCCCCACATAGAGACATCCAACCAAGCACACTCTCATTCACACCTAGGGACAATTTAGAATCATCAATTAACCTCAGCATGTTTTTGGACTGTGGGAGGAAGCCGGAGTACCCGGTGAGAACCCATGCAAACTCCACACAGAAAGATCCCAGGCATCCGAACCGGGATGCGAACTGAGGATCTTCTAAGTGCGAGGTGCTAACAACCGAGCCACCATGCAGCCCATCACAGAAGCAGCAATACTTTAATTTGGCCAGAGGTGGCGATGCTGTTTCCAAATTGCCCAGTGGAGGTCTTGCACTAGAGAGATTCTTCAAAACAGACTGAGCCGTTAGAGAAACAAATACACAATATCTATATACTCACACAGTGAGGGGGAGAGCGGCAAACGTTGCCTCGTGGGTATTAACATAATAGGATGCAAATATTTCTGATCTCAGCCTGTTTATTTCATTAACATTTCACAAAAACCATTCATACATTGACAGATTGGGCTCATCCACAAACACATGCACCAAAGTTTTGTTCTGTTTTTGTTTGTCTGTTTTTTACAGTATGAAAGCTGCAGTCCACCGTGGGGATTCCACTCAAGTTTTTAACATAAGCTCTGGATTTGCAGACTAAAATAGTCCAGCGCATGAGTGATTTCATAAAAGACAAAACTACACGATACAGAAAAAGGTAGAGTGTCAATGCTATGTAATGTAGATTTTCCTTTAAGTAGCTAAATTCTTTACAAAACAGATAAAACTAGGAGATGAATTAGCTTATTTGCGATGTAGCTTCACATATTCTTGCAAATCTCACACTCACAACTTTATCATTTGCAGATTTAAAACGCCTAAATGGACCCACACTACCAATGCATGCACAAATCGCTCTGCTAAACCCACTCACCGAGGAGCGAATGCATATAGCGCATTTATTTTTAAACGCGCCAAAATGAAGAAGAGGGTGAGCATGTGGTACTTAACCCTGCCTTAGAGACATAAAAAGCTGTCATGATATGTCTTGACAGCATAAGGTGATTTTTAATTTTTTTTTTTTACGTACACCACTGACATCTCAAATGCTGCACCGGCGAGATAAAGTCTCAGTTTAAATTGCCTCCAATTCTAAATTAGCTCTGAATCTAATAACTTCTTCCAAGATTCCTTTTCTCCACATGAGAAAAGTCATTATCCGGTATCGGCACAGCGTGTCAGCAATATTGCCAACAGTGGCGATGAAGCGGTTTGGTACGAGGTCAGGGATTTTTGACATCTGGGCTTGTCAGCTATCAGTCTACACTTTTTTAAAGATTAAAAGGGACCCACTGGGGCATGTTTCCAGACCTTACCCTGGTTTAAAAAATGTCTCAGTGTGCAGGAAACAACAAACAGCAGCAGTTATATTATGTGTGTGACCTAATTTTTTTTTTTTTTATCATAATCTGCCCTGCACTGAGCCAAAAACACGCCACGGAATAACTGTATTTGTGAACATAGCGATTTAAATCCTGCCACATTTTGAAGGTGCAATGCAAAAAAAAAAATCTTCTGCTCATCTTAACAAGTCACTTTCTCTTGTCTTGAAACATTACTCCCCCGAATGCAAGTGACAAATGTTACTTGTTTCCAAGGCAATTTAACTTGTACAAAGCGTTCTCGCGGATCGATCGGAGTCTCCAAACTAGTGGAGTGGCCTGGATTGTTTTCAAGATATTGACATGAGAAACAAATCACTGCATTGTAAAAGTGGGTAAAAACTGGTTTGCACTTGAGCAGAATTGACGCTTTGAGTGATTTGCTTGAATTTAGTCATGTTAAGTGCTGAGGAGATTCTTCAAACAAGTGTAATTGTATTTAGAAAATTGATTCAGTGCAACATAGAAATTGGATTCACCACCTCAAGAGGGAAATGAAATTGCCAGTTCTGTTTGGTTATTTTTGCTGGAAATAAGCACGATTCAGCTTTTGTTTGGCTGTGTTTAGGTTTCAACAGCTTTTGCTTAATAAAGATTATGGCCTGCTTTAATAAATAAGTACACAGGGACTTCAGACACAATGTGCTTATTTACATTTAACCAAAACTACAATCTTTCCCTAAACTTAAAGTGTTGTTATTACCTAAATGAAGGCACTTTATTTAGGTGGCATTGTAGGCCCAACATCCACCCCAACCACCTCATACTACATCAGAGTAAGTAGGAGGTGGTTGGGGTGGATGGTGGGCCTACAAAGCCACAGTCCTGCTTACTCAGAAGTAATTGGGGTGGATGGTACAAACCTGACTCACCACCACAAGAGGGAGATGAAGTAGGAAAGACAGAATCTCCTAATCTTGAGAAACATTCTCATACTCCTACTATGAGAGTAAGTATGAGGTGGTTGGGGTTGGTGGTGGGCCTACAGATCCACAGAACAGAATTCAAACCTGCTCTGTGGTTTTGTAGGTCCACCATCCACCCCAACCACCTCCTACTTACTCTGATGTAGGGGGTGGTCGGTGTGGGTGGAGGGCCTACAAAGCCACAGAACAGATAATATATGCCCACCATCCACCCTAATCACCTTCGAGTAAGTCGGAGGTGGTTGGGGTGGATGGTGGGCCTACAAAGCTACAAAACAGGTTTGTATGGCCACCATCCACTCCACATCTCCACAACATCTCCTACTTAATCCAATGTAGTAGGAGGGGTAGATGGTGGGCATACAAATCTTTTCTATGGCTTTGTAGGCCCACCATCCACCCCAAACACCTCCCACTACATTGGAGTAAGTAGGAAGTGGTTGGGGTGGATGGTGGGCCTGAAAAGCCACAGTCCCGCTTACTCAGAGGTAGTTGGGATGGATAGTACAAAGCAGTTCTGTGGCTTTGTAGGCCCACCATCCACCCTAACCACACCACCACTAGAGGGAGGTGAAGATTCTCCTAATCTTGAGTAAGAATTCAAAGTCTTTTTACATAATTTTTTGCAAAAACTGTAAATAATTGAGCTACTCACACAAATGAATCTGGAATTAATGCATCAAATTAGCTGCTATTGTCATAGCAGTGCTGCGAAGCTCGGAAAGCTTTGACTCCTCCGTGGCCAATTTATCATTATTTTTTATTTCGACATCCACAAGTTAGGTAATTTCACAGGACTGCTGCTAGACAACAGCCCAAATGGCCTTGAGTAGGTGAAGGAGGGAGGGATGCATATTCACCGCCGGTGTGGAGGTACAGTCTTTAGCCATGACCTATTCTGTTTGGCCAATGGGAAAGAGAAGTGTGCCAGCATGATTAATGGTCATGATTACCTACTCAGAAATTGTGGTTTTCTGGCCCAGCAGCTTCACTTTTATGACTTAAACCTGGGGCAAGATGTTTCATCATGCAGGCGGAGCTGCACACAGACCACACAGACAGAACATATCACTGGATAAAGTGTTTACCGTCATGTGTTTGGATCGCGGGAACCCTCCTGTGGATTGTTATGTGGACATTTAAAGTGAAGTTGAACATCAATAGCGGCCTCGGGAGTTTGTAGCCGGTGTCGGACCGATGCTAAATTTGCGCTTGTGGGCGTGTGTGAGAACAAAAGCAGGCTAATTCAATTACAGATTGTACCGAGAAAGGAAAGCGCTGTGAGGTTAAAACACTACTATACCCTCCACCAACACCTGATCTGAATCCAGAGTGCCTCCTTCATATCACAGAGAAGCTGCTGACCAAATAAACACACAGCGAGCCTCGAGGGATTCGCTGATTAAACCACAAGACAGTATGATGCTATGCATTTGCCAAAAACACCTCAGAGTCGCTGTGTGCTGCACAGCGTGTGTGCATGCAAGCATTAAAGGCTATGCATATGCAGGAGCTCGTGTGTCTGTTTGTGCTTGCTTTTGCAGCACTTGTGCACTAAGGAGCTCCCCGATGACACTCCCTAATCATTAACCTAAAGTTAATTTCTATCACAAACACCACAGTGGCCCTCATTACGACTCAGCACTACTCCACCTCCGCCGAATGACTCTCCATCTTGCCACTAAGCCTTAAAGGTTAGCCCTTCTAAAAGGTTACAGCTCCCTGTGACATTTCCCCATGATGACTTATTTGGCCCTTTGTTTTTGATAAATATCAACTAGGTTGTTGTCGCCACTTGGAATTACTCGCTCATTAAGCCGTAATAAGAGAATTCGGATTAACTGTTAATGAGGGAACCTGTGATTAATCGAAGATGTAAATGAGGATGCGTGAAGCCCATCTATGCCTTTTGGTCGACCTCAGCCAACAAAAAAAAGTGAAGGAATTCCCCCAGCATCGACAGCTCGCTGCACAGTTCACGGAGGCGAGCTGCAACTGACATAAATATTAAAGTCACATTAATTAGAGCGCATAACAGACACATCAAGTGGAGAGGAAATGTATCAAATGCTAAGCAGTCTAATAATCTTCCATTTGCCTTTTTTTTTGGCTCGGTAGCAAAAAATAAAAAAAATCTCGTGGCGCTCACACCATCATCCATCACTGAGCAGCTGAAAATATGAGAGCTGCTGAGGTTGTTCCAACAGTACAGGCAGAGAGAGGGTTTTTTTTTTGAAAGTGAGAAAAGCTCAGTTCCTGGCTCGGTAGTGGCTGCTGATGATCCACAACCCTATCAATCTCTGTAGATAAATCCTTTTTTTTGTGCTATGGGGGCTTAAAATCTTAGTTGTTGCACATTTGACACCTTTGACTGCCAGTTGAAGATTATGCACGTGAGAAATTAGCATGCATGAATTACTAGTTGATTGAAATGTTAATAGAGAAATAACACATGCATGTGCCATTTTTGCACTGATAACTTGTTTATTGCTGCATATGACTTTAAATCCTTTAGCAACATACAATACAGATATAATGTGAACCCGGTGTTTTATCAGATAACATGAAGGCCTTGCTCTTGCCTGAGGTAGTCAATTTGCCAGTGAGTAGATGACATCCATCCATCCATCCATCCATTATCTGTACACCGCTTAATCCTCTGCAGGGTCGCGGGGGGGCTGGAGTCTATCCCAGCCGACTTAGGGCGAAGGCAGGGGACACCCTGGACAGGTCGCCAGTCCATCGCAGGGCCACACACAGGACAAACATATTATATATACATACAGTATATTCTACCCGAAAAATACTTGACTCTCAATCACTTAACGTTGGGTGAAAATCATCCGGTGCTAGTGTTCTAGGGTTAAAGTAGCATTATCATACAATTATTCTATCTATTATATTATAAATAAAGTACAGTGGTTGTTAGTCCTCTGCTGACATTCCTATTTGGGTATAAAAACACTGTCCTAATTGATTCCAGCATGATTTAATGTATTTACGCTGGCCGGAGGTTATTAAGCATCCCAGGAGACTCTGTCATGGTGCCTCCTTTACTAACAAAACCTCCACAATGCTCTCTGCTTGCCAACACAGAACTCCTCGCCTCCTCTGGTCGCTACAGTATAAAATAGTAAGATGCTCCACCTGGTGGCGCATCCATATACTACAGCTAATCTACTATACTAGAAGTGTGTTTTATCCAGAAAAATGGTTTGATTGGGACTAGATATTAACAGATATTGAATAATAAATTAGTTAGATCAGATCAGTGGCAAAAAAAACATGTTTTTGGCATTCATGCTGTTTGTAATAGCTTCAGAAACGTTATCTTGCACGTTGTATAATACCAACTCCATTTCAAATTTGCATATGATGCATTTTCCGAGAGATCTGGAGGGTTGGGGGCATTACTCAAACACAGACTCTGCTCTTTTGTTTAGTACACATTACTTGAGATATTTTTCTAGACGGATATCATCTTTCTCCATTAAAGAAACTTAAAATTTTGTCCACACAGCTACCGTTTCATAAAATGTCTCTGTACACATGAAAACGCCTCACCTACAAGCATGCTGGGCTGGCCTACAGCCACGATAAACCAAATACCAGAAGAGAACATTCTGTCAGTTCATTGTGTCTGTACACTTTAAGCTGCAGATACTGTGTACCAAGTAATATCAGGCACAGAAGACATTAGTGAAGTGGTGAAGTGCAGTGTTGTAACTTGTAACTGCTAGTGCTAACCAAAGAAACCAGCATACTTCCGCCATTATTGTTGTTGTTTTAGCCACATGCTAATTGAGATATGACGTCCCCACAGAAGTTTTTAATGATCTAACACACTCTTTGGGCATAGATGAGGCCAAAACACGGAGGAAAATCTAGTGACATTGACAGAATTAAACGTTCTAAAGTGCAGTTAAACTTCACCAGAGTCGATGCAGACACTGTTCATTGCCATGAGTGCAACAAGCCTTTTGCACTTTCGTGGAAACTCGACGAATCTGTGGAAACATGCAGCAAGAGTCCATCACATGCAGGTGCAGAAATGCTGAGTTTTCCACTGTCTGGCTCCAAGTTCATCTCTGGCCGCCGCAGGTCTGTTATGTTTACCAGCAGCCTCGTTCAGAAATTCAGCTTCAGAGCTCAGAGCAGATTTAGAAGATTTGGAGGCTGCAGGCAAACTCCAAGTCTTACTTTAGTTTAACCCGTTTTCTGACTGAATGTTGGTGTTTGCAGTGAAAGAAGAAGTATGAATACCTCACAGTGGGGAAAAAAACTGTCAAAGAAAAGGTTCAAGAGTCAAAGAGAGAAAACAAACCAGTGTTGTGGAGAAAATAAAAGATGTTGGCACACAAATAAGAAACTTGGAAAACAATAGCAATGCAACTATTATAAAAGCAAAGTTATTAAAGTAATTAAAACATTAATTAGAGCGTTCTATAGTCTAAAAACAAATAAATCAACTAAAATTAAAAACCTGAATTTCCCTAAAGATAAAAATTTGTTATTTCTGTTAAATCTGTTTCAAATTCATTTAGCTTTTTCTCTTAGTACACAGTTGATTAGCAGAATCGATATGGGTAATAGCACCTTTAAAATCTTAATAATACCATCTCTACAAGGTATTCATCAGCAGAAGATGTTGTGATGTGGTTGAAAGCTCCAGAACAAGCAAGGATTCAACTACTGATCATTTAAAGCTAAGTTTCCAGTTACTTTCAGTCCTTCCCTACTTATCCCAACCAGACTGTCTTCTTTCATTTGTCCACTCTCCTGCCTGTATTTCTATAGTCCTCTAAAATGTACTTTTTCTACCAAAGCTTGCCAAAAATAAACGGACGTTTCGGATGTTCGTGTTCAATGTTGAGACCACTGTTGTAATGACACTGTCTGTCAAAGCTTCTGGTTAGGTTTTGTCTCAGTGCTGCATACTGTAATATGTGCTCGTAACACATCCAGTGGTGAGTTTGAAACCCCATTTTTCTGTTTTTTTTTTTTTTTGGTGACTGCATACTTTTGTGGAAAAATAAAATGTAAATATTTGTACACGCACCGTTTGTGAGAACGTGGCTGCTGCACAAACACACTGACGGGAGGGTTTCTCTTATCTGAGCGTCGGGCCGTCGTGTTCGGAGCCTTATCGGTTTGGGGAAAACACCACCGGTGGAAGGCGGTCGGATGCTGCAGGGGAGAGGAAGAGTCGGCAAGGTCGGGAGAAACAAGCAAAGTTAGAGGAAAAGAAGGATCCTCAATGTTTGCACTGCAAGAATCCTACAAACTAAATACTTCTAAGTGTTTTTAGTAAAACAGGTGGCACATGTTAGGGTGATTAAAACCCCTTAAAGTTGGGGTAAGCAGTACTTTTTTTGCATCATTGGGCAAAAAATCCGCACAAACCTTCCAGCATGTTGTAATTCAAGTGGTTCTAGACTAATATGTCTCCGCTTGGCTCCATTTTCAGGCTGTAAAAAAGTCTAACGCAGGGATTTTCTCCAAACACATTGCATTTTTTCTGCCTTTTCCAGATTTCCGTCTACTACAGCTTTAAGTGTTGCTTGTAAAAGTTTCTCTAGCATCTCCAAACCCCCTTCTTACCATCCAGATGAAGAAGATTCTGTCAGTTTGGAAAAGAGTTACTGTATTTATTGTAGCCTTGCAAAAGTTTTACCTTCATATGTTGAATATTTTTCCACTTTTAGGCCCTTGAAGTACAATTTTTGACCTATTGAATGACCTTTTCCAGTATTTCTGAGTCATCATAACTTCATAAGTACAGGAAATAGACACATGGGATTTTCAGGGCTAAAAAAAACACATCTGAGTTCTGTTAAAAACTGCAATCAAATCAATTTTACATCCACTATCAATGTCACAATCTAAAGCCAAAATCTTGCTTTTGTTCAACACAGTTTTTCATCAGTATTATCATAGTTTCAATTGTAAACCTGCACCAGTTTAATGTCTATTGCATAGAGTCATAGAAACAGTCATTGGTATCCTGTATGTGTTCAATTCACCAGAGAAAACCTTTAAAAAAAGTGCATTCTGGGTAAACTTTCAAGGCTCATATCAGCATGTGTGATAGGTGGTTGGTTATAGACAATGAAATGATCATTTTTACACACATTTGATAGCAGGATCATCTTCTAGACATGATTCCTTTTCAGATATTGGCTCATTACAACCATGATAATGCCTGCACTATCATTGTCCTTGCTTCATACCAGAGTGTGGTGACTTCAGAGGCTTGGTTGAGGCTTCATTTTAGAGCGTGGGCTTGAATTTAATTGGGAGACAGTTCAAGGAGAGGAACAAAGGCTTGACATGAGACCACTTAGAAGATCTGGTTAGAAGCTTCACAGCAGCATTTTTAACAACTTCCTGGAGTTCTGAGGATTTTTTTCATCTTTGTTACTGAAACTAACTCATGAATAATAATTTACATTTCAGTGGGTGACACTGTGAGACCAAAGGAACAAATCAGAATGTTGGGTTTAAACATCAAAGTCTGGTCAGCTGTAATATTACTAACAGCAGGTTTCATAAAGGGAGAGAGTTTGAACAAAAGTGTTGCATCACACATTTATGGAGAAACGTTATTATTCTCTCTATTCTCTGGAAAATATTGGTTCATGACTCTATAGGAGCGATCGGGGAGCAGAGCAGCACCTCAAGTGATCTCAAGGTGAAACAGATGGAAACTAAATGGAGGCTGTAGAGCAACAACTTGCTGTGAGACTATTGACACTTCACACTGAGGAAATAAAAGCAGAAGGCTAAACAAGGATAAGAAAAAGGTTGGGTAATGCCTTAATAGTCAGCTGCATTGATCAGTGTTACATGCTCCCTCCCTCTCCCGATGATCAGCCTATGCCTGTTTCACTCTGTCTGCCTCCTTCCCAACAGGTGTGGCTGGTCAGCAATCTGGGAGCCTTTAAAGAGGGGGAGAGGCCAGCAGATCTCTCTCTCACCTCATTCTGGCCTGGCAGCAGCCACAGCACCAGGAGCTGCTCCAGCATTGTTTGTGGTAGTGGTTGGGTGTGACCTTATGTAGGTAGCTTGATTCTTCTTCTTCTTTATGTTTCTGGTGGGTCCAGTGGTTCAGTTTTCGCGGCTTTGTTTCTATGTATTTAGGTTTCAGTTGGTTTATGTTGTAGAGGGGAGACCACTGTTCCACCGGCCCCATGTGGGCTGGACAGTGGTGGCTCCCCTTCTTTTGTTCTTTTTGGCTGGCCCCCAGGATTTAGTTAGTTTAGAGGGACGGGGAGGTTAATATAGTTAGGTTTTCTTAGGTTCTTGAGTTTAAGTTGGTCACACTAATTACTTGCTTTATGTAAACAAATAAAAAAACACCTTATTCTTTGCAACTTTTGTCCCATTTGATTGTGTTCAGTCTCGTGGGGTACGAGCTGAGTTGGGGGATTGTAACAATCAGTAAAATAAATATATTAACACACGATTAACAGTTTTCTACCAGCATTTGCAGTAGCAGCACTTTTTAACGTCATAACATTTTTATATTCCTTGTTGTTCTCCTTTAAAAACCACCTATTGACTGAAGTAGGCGGGACACCACAGGTTTATTTTGTGCAGAAGAAGAGTCACATGACTTTCTGAGTCAACAAAGAAAGCTGATGAATACCTTCATACACCTGTTAACTGTGACTGGGGTTTTAGTTTTTGTTGAGCCGACTTTCACACACAAAAAAAGGCTGGATATGCTGAACTTGCTTTGTAGTGCAGAACTGTGAGCTGTTCTGGTCTATTTCAGGCTGGATCTGTACTAAACAACCTGGTCCAACATCTACTCAGACTAGAGCCCCTTTTCGACCGGAGGAACTATCCCCCGGAACTATGGTCTTTTTGAGGAACTACATGCGTTTCGACCAGATTTACCCAGGTAAATTCGTAGTTCCGGGTAAATAATCTACCCCGAAAAAAGTACCTACTAGCGGTTGTGTACTTTCTGAAGGTCCAGGGACTTTTGAGGCGGGGCCAGCAGCGCCTGCAGGTCTGAACATCTGATTGGCCAGGCTCTCAGTAATTGGCTTAATTTGCATGATCTCCCCGGGACTTCAGACCGTGGTCGAAACGCGGACGACATGGGCAACAGATCGGAAGAGCGTCG
>OMNN01047765.1:0-11488 GCA_900302755.1 Chromis chromis
CTCTTGTTGTTGTGGTCCTCCTTCGGCGCTTTGTTGGTTCAAACTCCGTTCCTCCTAAGAGCCGGTTTGCGTTTCCACTGGCCAGGAGCCAAGTTGGAGCCACGCTGTTACATCACCAGCCCTCTAAGCTTGTATCATTACATAGCGGTTAAACAAACGCAATACGTTGATGATAATATCTATGTTTTATAAAGACCTCATAAAGATGTTTATAAGGTCCGCGGAGGTCCGCGGAGCCCGCCGGCACTTCCGCATTTCCGCACACCGGATTTCAGCGCAACAGTGTGTGTGTGCAAAACTTCCGTGTGTCCCGGGATTCATTCAAATACATGCGATCAGACCAGAGACTTCATGGAGAAAAAGGACACATATTATCACTTAATATGTTTATATGTGTTAATTTTCACCTCTGATCGCTGGTCAGAGTCGCCGCCAGCTGCGAAACAGCTCTGGCAGACCCGCAGGCGCTGCTGGCTCCGCCTTAAAGGTTCCTGGAACTTTCAGAAAGTACATACCCGCTACTAGGTACTCTTTTCGGGTTAATTATTTACCCGGAACTTTGCATTTACCCGGGTAAATCTGGTGGAAACGCACATAGTTCCTGGGAAAGACCATAGTTCCGGGGTATAGTTCCTGCGGTGGAAAAGCCCTAATAGATGCATTTTGCTACATATTATTTATAGTGTGTCCAGTGGAGGTGACAGATAGCTCACTCTCTGTCACATACACTGGCTGACTGACTCTCTCTCACTTGATCACTCTTGACTTTCCTACATCTCTTTATTTTCTGTAACTGGTAGCAAACTTAATACAGGCATCTATGTATGTATCTCAACACTATGCATTACCTAGTATTTGCCATCACTTTGCCTTGCCTTTTGTCTTGCAGGTGGCTTCTGAATGGCACTGAGGTCCCACTGGGGTCGGATCGATACACCCTGGTGGCCGGCACCCTGGTGATCAGCAGCCCTGAGTCTCTTCGAGACACTGGCTCGTACCAGTGTCTGGCCATCAACCGCTGTGGCACCATCATCAGCAGAGCAGCTAATCTCAAATTTGGTTGTGAGTATGAAAATATCTCTGAACTCTTTGACCTATCTGAGCTGCCTGAGTGGGTCAGTGTGGCAACTTCTCAGTGGTAGACAATTTTGTTAAATGGGATTTCGTCTCTTTCACTATCTTCATGTGATAGTCATCATTTCCTTCACAATTCCTTCTCATATTTTTGCATTTGTGTGTTTTTCCAGACCTTCATGACTTCCCTCCAGACAGCAGGAGTCCTCAGACAGCATATGAGGGTGTAGGAACGTTCTTGGCCTGCCAGCCCCCTCCACATTACCCAGGTATCAAATCTACTTTTCTACATATTGTGAAAAACCTGATCAGTTATAGACTAGTTTATAATATTTTAGACACCTAGAAGATCAGTGAAAGAGAAATCTGAGCACTAGCAGGATGACATTAGGTTCAATCCAAGCTAGCAGTTATTAAAGTGATATGCACTGGCCTTTCTCCTCTCCAGCTCTGTCCTACCGCTGGTTAATCAACGAGTTTCCCAACTTCATCAAGAAGGACGACGGGCGCTGGTTTGTATCGCAGGTCACCGGGAACCTCTATGTGGCCAAAGCAGAGCCAAATGACACTGGGAACTACTTCTGCTTCACTACCATCAACATGGACATTAGCACCAAGAGCACCTTCAGCAAGGCCAACCAGCTGACTGTACTGCCAGATGGTATGAGTGATTTATATATATATATATATACATGAATGGGACTTAAACTGAATATTTACAGTTTTATTTTGTTTCAGCCAATCCCAGAAAGTCTGCTCCAAGTATTAAAGTGCGCTTCCCAGCAGAGACCTACGCCCTAGCTGGACACACTGCCCAGTTAGAGTGCTTTGCTTACGGAAAGTAAGTTTCACAAATCATTGCTTAATCTGTTTAAAGGTTATTTTGGGCTGCAAATATGTGCAGCTTTAGAAACACTAAAATATATATGTACTTATTTGTCTTCCTCTCGAACTTCTTCAATTGTGAATATTCCCCTCTGGTCCCTTGATTTTGAAACTACTGTACCATATCTCCTGACTTTACTTTACCTCCACCTTCTATCTGTCCATTTTCTTTTTTTTCTTTTCATCTTACAGTCCAGTCCCAAGACTGCGATGGAGGAAGGCAGATGGTTTGATGCCATCAAAGGCAGGCCTCTCTGTTGAGGGTCCCAGCCTCACCCTGCCTGACCTCTCTTTCGATGACGAGGGTATTTACGAGTGTGAAGCCTATAACTCAGAGGGAAGTGACAAATACCAGGGACGCATCAATGTGCAAGGTGACAAACTGAGTCCACATAGCTGTTTATATATACAGTCGTGGCCAAAAGTTTTGAGAATGACACAAAATGAGTTTTCACAAAGTTCACTGCTTCAGTGTTTTTAGATCTTTTTGTAAAATGTTACTCTGGTATACTGAAGTATAATTACAAGCATTCCATAATTATCAAAAGCTTTTATTGACAATAAATTGAGTTTATGCAAAGAGTCAATATTTGCTGTGTTTACCATCTTTTTCAAGACCTCTGCAGTTCACCCTGACATGCTGTCAATCAACTTCTGGACCACATCCTGACCGAGGAATATAAATAATCAGTTTAATTAATAATTTGTAAGAATTTGTGGGTTTTTGTTTGTCCACCCGCCGCTTGAGGATTGACCAAAAATTCTCAAAACTTTTGGCCACGACTGTACAGTTGTAAATGAATATTGTTTGCAGCAGGGCAAATATTTTTGTCATTAATGTTTCATCATCAGTGCTCATTGTTCACTTCTTCAATGTACTGCTAATAATTTTATATCTCTTCTTGTATGATTTTTTCCTTATTCTTGTTCTTTATCCCCCCCAGCTCAGCCGGAATGGTTGCAGGTGATGAGTGACTCAGAGGTGGAGATCAGCTCAGAGCTTCACTGGAGCTGTGTGGCTGCTGGAAAACCACGACCTTCCATACGCTGGATGCGCAATGGACAGCCAATTAGCACACAGGTACCACATGCAGACAACGCAGCCATGAGGTCCATTTCCATTGCACGTGTCATTTATCACAGGCAAATTAAAAACTACTGCAGCCAATGAGACTGTTGCCATTGGACGCTCGTCAGTCATAACGGCAGAATGACCAAATCTAGGATTTGTCCTCCTTGGAAGTAACATTGTACCAACCCTGTAACCTCTAAAGGCGATAAAACAGCTAATAGCCAATAAAAAATGGCAACTTGTGTTTCATGTGGCGTGATGTTAGCAGTGTATTGAATCTAAATGAACAATATGGTAGAGCAGCTACTGGAACCTGTTCTGTGACCATGTTCTACATACTGCAGGAGGCAGGAGCACCTAAACGTGGTCATTGCCAGAGGTAATGCTGGTAGTGCTTGTAGCTGATGTGTCTTTGTGCTGTGATAAGTGAAACAATCCGTGTGCGATTCTGTTGACACTCACAGTGAAATCAGCTGTTGTTGAAAAGAACACCTGGAAGATAAATGTGAAAATGGTTTCTGTACTGGTTGAAGTAGAATTTATTTGAACATGTTGATTCCTGCAAACTATGAACATTTCAGCTCAGTACATCCTGTTTACTTTTCTTCACTCTCTTCCTTAATTCTCTCTTTTTCTGTCTACCTGGGCTCTCAGGACCGGGTGGAGGTGAACGGAGCTCATCTTAAGATCAGTAACCTGGCCCTGGAGGATTCTGGGATGTACCAGTGTGTGGCTGAAAACAAGCATGGCACCGTCTACTCCACTGCTGAGCTTAGAGTCCAAGGTAGAAGGAGGATGTCCATTCAATGCTTTTTTACATACTGGCACAAAAGGAGACCCGTTTATACTGTCCTTTATTTAAAACAATATTAAACATACAGTTGATTTTTATTTAGTTTTTAAACATAAAAAGATATATTTTTCACTTCCAAAAGGTGAGTGAAAGTATCATCTTATAGCTAATTAAATGTTGAGTAAAGAGCACACGCTGTTAATTGTTTGTTTGTTTGTTTGTTTGTTTCTGTTAATGCAGATAGTAGTATATGTAATATAGTATATAGTTTATATATATAACTATGCATCAGATGAACAGCATTCTGACTCCTTCTGTCCCCTCATCTGTCTCCTGCTTCCAGTTCAGGCTCCTGATTTCAGGCTGAACCCAGTAAGGAGGTTGATCCCAGCTGCTAGAGGGGGGCAGGTCATGATTGAGTGTCGCCCTCGAGCCGCCCCAAAGCCCAGCCTGTTCTGGAGTCGTGGGACGGAGCTTCTCACCAACAGCAGCAGGTAGGGGTACAGTGTAGGGGATTTTCATTTTCAAATCAAACAAGGCAGAGAAATAACACAAGATCACTCACATACAGAACACAGAGCAGAGAGGACACAAGTATGGAATCAAAACTGAAATGTAAGTACTACAATATCTATAGGTAGAGTCACCGTTTTTTTTCCAGTATTGCTTATACCTGTGGGCACTTATATAAATAATAATCAAAGAAATTCTCCTTTTCTCCTTTTCATGGTCTATGGCATTATAACTGTGTCATGCTGTACAAAACATTTATTTAAGTTCCCTCTCCTTCTAACCATTGTTGTGCTGTTGCCATAGAGGTGCAGGACTTTATATTGCACTGAGAAATTAGCCCACTTTGAGGAAAAATGTGATGGGAGCAAAAACAGCCCACAGAGTTCATTGCCTCAGTCTCACCCTGCTCCAGACAAATGCAAAAATAGAAATCTCACTTTTCCACTCTTGCTTCAGATTCAAGGAATAGACAACGTCAGCTACAGTAGATGATCATTTGCAGGCTGAAGACGCCTACATTTTCTGCACAAACTGAGAAAAACTAAGATTGCAGCTCATTAAAAACAAATCACCTTCTAACTCATGTCACTGTTGAAAGATTTAGAAAAATCCAAGATGCTTATTACACAGAGATGAGATTAAAAGCCCTTCCCACAGTGCTTTGTGTTTAACGCAGGATTTCATCAGATTCTGAAAAGTCTGTAACCACTTCATCGTTGCCTGTGTCATATTGATTGTCAAATAGAACAACATTTAAGTTTGGGCTAAACACACACTGGAAAGTAGAAAATGCAGAACGTGATAATTGCCGTCTTGCATTTAAAAGGTTTTCAGTCCTTTACAAAACTCATATTAATGCAGATCTACCTGTGAATTCATCTTTGTCTGTTTGTGCTCAGCATGTCAGTCTGAAATCCTTTCAAGGATCAGGACTCTCAAAATAGTGAGGATTACATGTTTTTTTTTATTATTATTTTCAAGAGACAATTACATAGCTACTATTTGAAATCATCCATCCATCCATCCATCATCTATACGCAACTTAATCCTCTGTAGGGTCGCAGGGGGGCTGGAGTCTATCCCAGCTGACATGGGCGAAGGCAGGGAACACCCTGGACAGGTCACCAGTCCATCACAGGGCTACACATAGAGACAAACAACCAAGCACACTCTCATTCACACCTACAGACAATTTAGAATCCTCAATTAACCTCAGCATGTTTTTGGACTTTTTTTTTGGAGGAAGCTGGAGCACCCGGTGAAAACACACGCTGCACAGGGAGAACATGCAAACTCCACACAGAAAGATCCCAGGTGTCCTAATCGGGACGCGATATTTGAAATCATTAACTGCTCAATAACTAGCAGCCCAGAGGGCCCCTGCCTGATTCCCCTTTTGGACTTAAGTCTGCAGCACACTGTGTACAGGAAAGTACAGGAAATTGTGTTTTGATCTGACCTGAGTTTTGTAGTCTGTCACTCATGTCTGTGATAATTTACTCACTCAACAAAATCCAACATGGCAAGGAAAACACAAGTGATTATACAATTAGATCCAGATCTAAACCGGTGCCCTGCAATGAGCTGGTGACCTGTCCAATGTGTACCTAGCCTCCCAGTGATGTCACCTGGGATAGGCTCTAGGATAAAGTGGGTGTAGCTAATAGATGGATGGATCTCAACAGTTTTTTAGCAGTGACACACAGAATTGCATTCTCATTAAAACAGCATGTATACACAGATTTACCAGACTGCATACCAGTTCAGGCAGACAATCCAAGTGGCAATACTCCAAATGGTTGAAAACTGAAACTAAACCCAACATAAACCATGTTAGCTTCATTGCTTTCTGTCATAGACTGGAGTGAAGTGCAACATCTGAATAGTCAAAACATACTACCTCATTTATTTTGATAGTGATGTGGGGAGTTCTGTCTAACACGCCAGTCCAGTATTTCCCTAGGTGGTGAACAGTTCTCTGGTAAAGAAAAAAACATATATTATACTGTATTCCATCCATGTACTGATTTGATAGCAGTACTGTAGTCAGCCAGCTACAGGCGCTCTTGACCCCTTGCACACTCATGTCTTCTCAGGGTGACAGTAAGTCCAGACGGCATCTTGTGGATCCACAACATCAGCAGGGCAGATGAAGGGAAATACACCTGCTTTGCTGAAAACTACCTAGGAAAAGCCAACAGCACTGGACACCTGTCTGTCAGAGGTACACTCACTCACACACTCGCACTGACGGTGAAGACAAACAACAAATGCCAGGAGCCTTGTGATGTGAAAATCCAACAAAGGATTAATCTACAGCTTGACATG
Organism: Chromis chromis; assembly: GCA_900302755.1. Lineage (NCBI taxonomy): Eukaryota > Metazoa > Chordata > Actinopteri > Pomacentridae > Chromis > Chromis chromis. The sequence goes on from OMNN01047765.1 coordinate 6,666, forward strand.
CCAGTCAACTGTAGCAAACTGGAATTTTCTGGTTGAATTTTCTGGCAAGTAAAAAGTCATAATATAGGCCTTTTAAGGTGACATCACACATCCTAGGTCAAGCTTTGTTTGGTTGTTTATTTTAAATGTAATTCTATATTTCACCCTAAATTGAAGATTTTTTAAATCCTGAGTAACTGAAAATATACTGCAGTATACAACAGAAGTGATGACACCCCTGTGCAATATGACCTTAATGTTGCACGATTCAAAACTGTATCACATTACAGTGTTTGCATTACTGCTCAGTAGGACAACAATTTAAATTTACCATATAAAAAATACAGGCCCCACAGTAGGTACTTAATGCAACAAAACTCAGTACGCCGTTCTGTACTGAGAGCTCTAAGTTTGTCAATACCTCATATGGCCACCATTATTTTTGATGACAGACTCAACTTCGTCAGTCAGCATGCAGGACACCAGTGTTGCACAGATATCTGTAGAGATGTTCTGCCAGTCTTCAGACATGTTTTCCAGCTGCTCTTTGCTGGAGAGGTTGTGTTATTCCACTTTTTTCTTTAAAATAAAACAAAAGGTGTAAATATGCACATAGATTGTGGAATTTCATTATACATGACAGTAAACCTTCTAATACAACTAAGAATACAAGCATTCAACAATAAGAAAAACAAGAGTTTAGATTTATATATGCTTAGCATTAAAGGCTCTCTGTGTCTTTTATGGCTTTGACAGAGATAAGGAGTGTCTTTATGTTTCATGTGTGCGTCCTCCACAAACACTGTTCTTCTTCAGTACTGGTCCTAATGACCTGGTATCGTAGATTAAGTCCAAATGTTGGGATCATCACTACGGGTGATGTTAGAGTTCCTAACTCTGAAACTGATTAGTTCATTCTTGTATAGAAAGGTCTTGGTGTTAGGAGGAGAACAATGTTAGGAGGTCACAGTGAAGTATGCAATCTCTTCTTGAGAGGTGTGGTTGTCCTCTGAATTGACACTTTGTGACTATTATCATGGGCTTGGTGGTTAGCACTGTCGCCTCACAGCTAGAAGGGATCTATCTGTGTGGAGTTTGCAGGTTCTCCCTGTGCCTGTGTGGCTTCCTCCCACAGTCCAAAGACGTGCTGAGGTTAATTGATGATTCTAAATTGTTGGTGTGAGTGTGCTTGGTTGTCTCTCTCTCTGTGTGGCCCTGTGATAGACTGACGACCTGTCCAGGGTGTCCCCTGCCTTAACCCTAAGTCAGCTGGATTGACTCCAGCCCCCCCAGAGGATTAAGCGCTGTATAGATAATAGATGGATGGACTATTATCAGGTCCTCTGAAAGGTTGGAGATGTCTCCAAGATGGCTTTAAATGGTCATTTTGAAGCAAACATCCGATATGCAGATGTTCCATCTAGATGAATTTTTTGGGTTTGCTGTCTTCTCAAATGGTCTCCCACCAAATTAACAGCTGTGAGAAAGGGTCTCTGGATTCTCTGTGTGTTGCTTTGGAATGTAGCCATCAATAAACTGTTGTTCTGCTCCTTTGTACGCTACGTTATTCTGCATATGGATAAAATATTTCATCTTGTATTGATATAACTATTTTTAACCACAGAAACGTGCCATCTACCACAAAAGCGTCTTGGTTACATTAGCCACTTAGCTTTAGAATGCTGCCCTAATAGACTCCAACTAGTCATGAATGTCTAGCTCTGGCAGGAAGCATTAATCACCCCAGATATCTTTGTCATGGTGGTCCACTACTAGTTAAACCCCCACAGTGCTCTTTGCTTGCCAACATGGAAATTGCCCATAGTCCAGGGACCACCTTCTTGGGTTGCTATAGTATTAAACATTAAGAAGCACCACCTGGTGGCGCTGCCAGGTACCAGGTACTATAGCTAATGTACAATACGTGCTCTGACATGCATGACCTTTGATTTTTGCCTGCGAGCTTTCATCTGGACTGCTTACACTCTTGCAGATGCTACTAAGATCACGCTGGCTCCTTCCAACGCTGACATTAATCAGGGAGAGAATGTGACCCTGCAGTGCCATGCCTCCCACGATCCCACAATGGACCTGACCTTCACCTGGGCCCTCAATGGGGTCCTGCTGGACTTGGAGAACTCTGCTGGGCCATACCACCGGGTGGAGGGGGTGAGTTCTGTGATACATGATGAAGAGAAGGTTTTCAGATGATTCTTTGTGCGTGGGCCTGGAAGATGAACAATTCTATTTGTTCTGCATGGAGTTTCAACTTCACAGTGTGTTTATAGCAGGTTGGGGATTTGGTGACTTCTATCAGTGATAGTCAAGGTTCTGTTATCTGCTTTTTAGTTCCATCAAGCCTTCGAAACATCAAACATCAAATAAGACTGCTGTTGTTGACCATTAGCAGCATTGATTTCATCTCTGAGGTCAGCTTTGAGTCATTCTCAGTAAAAGACTGAAACACCTTACTGCTTCTTTGATCCAAGGTTTTATATCTGGCTCTCTACAAAAATAAACACCATGGGAATTTTTGTGATGTTTCCATCTGCCTTTTACTTTATCCCTCAAACTTAGAAATCAAGCTGTGTTTGCTCTGAGTTCAATATGTCACTTTTCCACAGATGTTTCTATTACAAATTACTTTTCTGATTACAGTAGTTTTAGTGAAGGCCTGTTTCCTGCTGTGTCCTCCACACTCTTGAGACTGTCCTGGGAAACACAGTAAACCTTCTTGCAACAGCATGTATGGATGTGCTGTCTTGGAGAAGCTGGACTACCTATGCAACCTGAACGCATCCTGCTACCAGCAGCGATAAGGGCATTAGCAAAATTCTAAATCGAAGACAAATCAGTCAAGGAGAGAATGGTCTGTGGCCACCATCTGCCACGCCCTTGCAGTCCTGCTGTTGCCTCTCTTGTCCACCTGCTGTCACTTTCAGTCACTTATGCTTTGTTACTGGACAGATTGATATCCCAGACATTTAATTGAATTGGTATTATACTGTGAGGACTGAGTGTTTATTTCTTTTGAGGCAATGTATTCAGCACTAAACTATTGCATTTGGGGCAGCAGGGCAGTATATGTGGCATTAAGTCAAACTAAGCTGCAGTGTGTGTGTTCATGATAATAAAGAGACATGTCAGCCTGTGCAACAATGTGGCTAACAGGTGTGCTTTTTACAGTTTCTAGAAAAGGCAACATTGCCCACTATAGCCAGGAAGGAATTTGTTTCTTAGTAAACTATCCATTTAATGTCCTTGTCCCGTTATATTTAACATTTAACATGATAAGATGCTGTAATTAGCTGGTTGTGGGTCTAGCTGAAAAGTAGCTTCTGTAATCTGCACCTCAGCTCGTTATTGTCACACTAAAGGTCTGCTGCAGCATGTGGCAGTTGTTCTCTTTGTTTAAAATTCATTTTGTTTAAAGATATTTAAAATGCTTCCATGCACTAAACCTTTCAGAAGAAAACAATATTGTTGTATTCCTTTTTGTGTTCTGACTGATTGACTAATAGTGTCTGACTTATTTCCTTTTTTCTCTCTTTCACTTTGCCCATTCAGAAGGAAAACATTGGTGACCTGTTCATTGTGAATGCTCAGCTGAGTCAGGCAGGGATGTACACCTGCACAGCTCAGACCGTGGTGGACAGCGCCTCTGCTTCGGCTAAATTAGTGGTTCGAGGTAAGACAAGTTAGACTAATCTTGCCATGTCATGTTCTCATGAGTACCGCATTCACTATCAAGTTAAATCATGGAAATGTGTAAAATAAAGGGAGAAAAATGATAAGCAGAGGTCAGTGTCAAAGTAGAGAAGATATGACATCATTGATTCCAGCTTTTTATTATGGATGTAATTTTCCCTCGTAGTTTATTTCATTTGTACAGATTCTAGACAGTATTTTTATCTAAAAAATCAGATGTGGTGGGTAAATATGATGCTGGTGAACAGTAGTTTGGCTCAGCTCCAAGCTGTACAGTCCTCGCTTGCTGCTTAATTGCAGGTCAGAAGAGAGAAACACATGGTTTCGTTTAAATTGGTGGTTCTTGTTCTGGTCTAACAATCTTTTTGTTGAAACAGTGTAACTGTTACAGTTTACATTCATTTTCGCAATTCCTGAGTTTCCTGAAGGAATCCGTGTATTTTGTGGTATAGTAGAGAAGACAGGTACATGGGTTCTGTAGATACAGTCATCAGCAAAAGTTTACACACACTTGTAAAGACCATGTATCTCCTGGCCGCCTTGAGTTTACAGTGACTCCTATAACTCTGAAAATGATGTGATGGAATCACCCCAAAAACACCAAACCTACTGTCAAGCATGGTGGTGGTAGTATTATGCTCTGGGGCTGTTTTGCTGCCAATGGAACTGATGCTTTGCACAAAGTAAATGGAATAATGAAGAAGGAGAATTGCCTCCACATTCTTCAGGAAATTTGCAAATTTAGTTGAACTGCACTAATTCTGTCAAGAAGAGTGGTCAAATATACAAGCAGCAGCTTGTTGATGGCTACCAAAAGCACTAACTTTGGTTAACAACTGTAAATAACACATAGAAATGTGGTCATTATCAAAACTGACAGCCCCATAATCAGTCATTTCAGTCTCTCTGTTTCCATTGCAGCATAGGACCCAGTAGCTCCCGACCTGATGTCAAATTTGCCAAACAACGACAAATATTAGTTACTGGACATAATTCCAGTTCTGTGAGCATGTACAAAATTAAACAATGGAGGATTTTTTTATGTTAGCCTACATGGTAAATTTTTTCAGTACTCAAAAAGCCCATAAGTATTGCTGCAATTTTGAGTGCAAGTAGAGGCATCAGGACACATCTGA